>JAVQKC010053400.1:0-10223 GCA_036025475.1 Philypnodon macrostomus | reverse complement strand
CCCCCCCCCCCCCCCCCCCCCCCCCCCCGACACAATATTAAACAAACATAGCATGTTTTGACAATAGTTATATGAACACATTTAAAATAAAACACAATATATGACACAAGGCAAAAAAGTGTCCATTATACAGTTGGTTTTAAAGACTTTGGTTTGGTAACAATCTATCAGCAATGCACAACTTGACACTTCATCATTACACACAGCCTTCAATCACACACAACATTCAATTCAGTGCAATGTACTTCTTCAAAATAGCCTATGAAGAAAGCAGAATGACTTACACATTTCTGCACCAAATCACTGAGCTGCTCCAAAGCCATCACTGAGGATTGTATAACGTTCAAAATGTTGCTATAGCCAAAGACCTAAAAAAAAATTCTAAACAGATCGATACATTCATGTGGAACAAAAAATTACCTATACAAAAAGTCGATGTAAACAGAGCAGAAATGATCTGCGTTTATTATTAGCCTAGCCGTTAAGCTAACGATACAAATTTATTACATCCACCTTTCCAAACTAATGGCAAGGTGTAAACGATTTGTGGACATTAATAGTAGAAAATTGAATATTTTAAATAGCCTAAAACTATAGTTTCATCCCTAACAAGGAAACTCCGGACAATACCCACGCTGGTGATTGAATATTGTCCGCTCAGCTTTGCCGTAGTTGAATCACTTCCGGAAACAGAAGCATGGAGGAGAGTGAGCAGAAAAACGGTGGCAGCCTAAAAACACACAAAAAAGGTACGTTTCTCTAAATACTTGACATGAAATTTAGGCATTACATTGGGCATGTATCTGACCTTGTTAGAGTCTGATTAAAGGGGGTGAAATGTTTCGGTAGCTTCAGTCAAAGGTACAGTCTAAATGTTTTCTCAAAGGTCAACATATTTAAAATAATAAATTTAGGTTAAAGCAGCTGATTAACACAATGCGGACGGAAAAGAAATTAGCAGATGACAACTAACTGTATTACTATTAGGCACTAAGGGTCTGTAAATTTCCCATTATATGTTCACGTTCAATAATGGAAGAGAGCGAGATAGAGAGCATAATACAATCCACAAACCCTGAATGTATGTGAAAAACCTTGTTATATATATTTTTTTCTTTCTTTTTATAGGTGTCAAAAGGTCCAAAGCTTTCAGCGCTGAAGAAGAAGCAAGAAGGTAATCTCATTTTATTTCACTGATCAAGAACCATTGTACAAGCTAAAAGAGGAAGCTAACGTTTTGATAACATTTTTCACCTATTTTGATGACTTGTAATAATTACTTTGGGTAGCAGTTGGCAAGATGGCAACTGGTGTGCAAATATGTTACCTCTGGCATCAGTGACTGTGTGTGGTGGTGTGATATGGATGCCATGTCAGTCTTCCTCAGGGCAACTGTGGCTACCAAAGTAGTTTATTACCACCAGTATACCACTATACAGTTAGTGGTTAATAAGTGAATTCAACTCTAGACAGTGGGAGGAAACTACAGCACCAAAGACATGCAAGAGTTAGGAGAAATACCCCTATTATTGAATGAATGTGAATGAGAGCAAATGGTTGTCTGTCTGTGTATGTCTCTGTATCAGCCCAGCGACTAACTGTCCACTGTTCATGAGGTTATGTAATAGCATTAACGGTGACCAGGCCAACCAAACCATGTCACTTTCTTTCAAAGCCATTTCTAATCAAATATATTCAACCTCACTCTCATTACCTTTATATACAGTATGTTGACTTTTACATTTTCACACCCAATATATATTAAAACTGTATCTCATGAATTGGTACATTTGATCTATTTCACTTGTCTCTGTTGCTATTTTGATTTTGATGCTTTTTGAGTACACTTAGGAGGGAGGTGGTGAAGGAAGCCCTGCTTGAGAAACTTGAACTTGAAAAACGAGCATTGCAGGTAGTAGAGCGCCTCCTGGAGGACAGTGTGGCTCAGGACTTTCTCATTGACTGCGTATGGACACATTTGTTATGACTTTACCATTTTTTCAAAGCCTTTGCACACTTTCATCTGGTCTAACGAACTTCTCTTTCAGACACGCTTTATCACGCCTGCAAAGTACAAAGATGCGGTGGAGGAGAGGTCCATTGCTAAGCTTTGTGGTTATCCCATTTGTGCCAATAGACTCGGAAAGATCCCAACTCAACAGTACAAAATCTCCACTAAGACCAATAAAGTGTACGACATCACGGAACGCAAAGTATGTGTTCTTTTGTGGATATTCATTTTGACTTTGTTTTTTTAACTAATGTTGTAATTACTAACTGTATACATTTTTGTGAATAGTTGTATTGCAGTAACTTTTGCTACAAGGCGTCCAAACAGTACGAGCTTCAAATTTCAAAGACACCACTTTGGCTGCGGAAAAATGAGAGGTGAGTGAAATAAATATTTAGTTAATAGTCCATAATGACCAGGTCCTCTGTGTGCTGTAATATTTAGGGTTTAGGGAACAGTTTAACCAATCACATGCTTTTTCAGGACAGGAGTGCTCTGATACAACTAGAATATATCAGGAATAATACGAGGGAGCTGATGTTTTATTTTACTTATTCACTGCTATTCCAGACAGTTGCGTGTTATTCTCATACTTCCTGGTGTGTGTGAGACCGTGATAGAGGGTCAGGAATGACAGGAAGAGATCTCATGCAAATTTAGATTTTTTTTTTGTAGACACATCACTTTTCAGGGAACAAAATTGGGTTGTGCAACTTTAAGACTGTAATCTTGATCTTGATCTTAATCTTCTACATAAACAAGATGATTTTGGCAAATAGCCACCATCTGGCCTCTTTATAAATAAAATGGTGCTAGTGGAGCCTACCTGCTTCACATTTTGTCATTTTGTGCATTCAGAAATTGGCTTTTGTTAACCTTGATGTTATCTGAGCTAATGTTGCCTTATCTGTTACGGTATTATGACCCCGCCCTACAACAAACAGGAAGTCAGCCATTTTTAATTGAATTTGGGAGGTCAGGTATATTTGAGAGTCTCTAACTTGCACATACTTTGCCCGATTAGGCTCTAACCTGAAATACCTAATTACCCCCCGGCCCTGAACACATCTGACCAATATGATGGCAGTTACCTCCATAGCACCCCCTATAGACTGAAAGAAGAATGTACTTTTAGGGCAAAAATATTCTTCACAATCATCCAGACAAATCAAGTCATGGCTTGGGGGCGGGGCCTCTTAATTGCTCGTTAACCATATTAAAACCCTTAGAAATCACACAATGTCTGATTAAGGTGCCCGTTCGTGCCAGTTGTAGCAGACGTATGGGCAGACGTATGGGGCAGACGTATGGTCAGACATATGGTCAGACGTATGGGGCAGACGCATGGGACCGTTTCGCTGATTTACACCTTGCTGTCGGGCACAACAGCACAGACCTAGTTTTATTTACTTTATTACATTTATTTAAGTAGTGTTATTTTAAAGTAACAGTACTCTTACTTGGGTACAATATTTGGTTACTGTACCCAGTGTCAATACAGCCCACCCATTGACACCGTGACACTTTGAGTAAAAGGCTGACACATTGTGATCTTGTATCTTTTATTATCCGAGGCTGCAAGATGTTCCGATATTACATTGTCTATTCTACACAGATAATTCATGAAATCATATACAGCTCTTTCAAAGAGTTGTCCAAATAAAACATCCACAATAATAATACAGTACAGAGAAACTAAACATTCTCTAAGGGAGGGCAGGATGAGAACAAAAAACAACACACGCACACACACACAGACAGAAAGAAACTGCTATCCTAATCCGCCAGGGGGCATCACTGAGCAATGAGCCCGACAGAGCTGCAACCACAGCAGGTGGTTCTTCTTGCACAATACATTAGCAGCAGAATCTATGGGGAAATAGGCCTGAGCATGAAACAAACCTGACCGGTGTCAGCAGATGGCAATAATTATTATTTTCAGAATTGTAAAGAGCTTAGGTGTCTATTTTCAAGTTGGCATGTTACCAGCTGGAGAAAGTTCTCATTTATCCAAGTGAGGTTCGTTTTCAAAGGTTTAAAAAGAAAGCTTTAGGACCTTTCCCAGAAGAAAAGTCGTATATACATATTTTAAGTGTAACTCAAGTAAAATCCATAATGTGCAAGATGTTAGTGCAAAAGTCAGTAGTGTAGTAATATATAATATTATATTGGAACAAGATGGCTGCCAGTGTCATAGTCTCTGTCCATTCTGGCTCCAAATTGTTCCGGCTCCAATGCACTTTCTAGGGGAGTTTGCACATTTTTCCCCCATTCGAAGTCATGTAGGCGTAAGTGTAAGTCTGTTAGCCCTTATGATTGTCCAAAAAGTAGTAGCCTACGTTGTGTGGTAGGCTTCAGTAGTTCACACATACCACAGCAGCAAGTTGAATTCCAATATGTCAATGTTTCCACAGAAACACACTGTCATTGATCATGTCGGCACATGTCGGACATTCTGTGGAATGTCAAGTACAGTAATATTGTGTACAAAATGCTCCTGCACTGGTGTGTATACTGGCATCTGGGTCTGTAAGATATAAATAAATGATAACATTTAGGTACTGCATCACAACAGAAAACAGTTCATGTAGCCAAAGGAATACCTTAGTCTCTTTGTTGCCATTAATCATTTCCTTGAATATAGTTGAAGGATCTGGTATTTCAGGGCAGATGATATCCTTGTGCCTATGGAGAAGACAACACATTGGACACGATATACAATGCGTGTAAAGCTATTAGACAAAAAATACAAGTAAAATGACTGTAAGTGAGCATCACAGGACATCAATGTACACCAGTCATAATAAACAGTAGGACAGTTGAGGCAGTGCCTGTTTGTTCAGTCATAAAGATCCATTTAATCTATCTATTTTTATGTGTGTTAATGTAGGTGATAATGCATATATTATTGGTGCTTGACTGACTCAATACAAAAATAATAATTCCATTATTTAATAGTCTGATTACACTTATACTGTCATACTATTTAGAGTAAATCAAACTGCTTGTTCTAACTGACCATCAAATTTGTGCAGACTGCTGTTATGACAACTCATCTTTTTTTCTAAGCCAAACTGACTAAAGTGTATATTGATCATTTTATTAGGTACTATGCAATATGTATTAACTGTAATTGCCCTGGGTGGCATTTAAATATTAATTTAAGAGCCAAAAAGTAGACTTGGGTGTTGTTCTATGGTACTTTTGGTTTGGGCAAATTTCTTTTTCAGTTGAAAGAAAATAAATGATTAGGCATTTTGTACTCAGGTAAAGAATAAAGTATAAAATGAGAATATGTAATGTGTCCATTTGTCCCAGAATCTGAAAACGGAAATAATCATGTTTTACCTGCACTGGTTCTGCTTACATGCCACATTATTATATTGGCAAAACGACGCGGATGCGGACCAACGTGCTTCCATAATATCTTCATTTCACCAATATAATCATGTTGGTACATGTCCGCGTCCGCAGATCCTACATGTGAACTGATAACTCAAAAACAAATTGCCAGATCAGTTTCAACTTTTTTCACACAGGTACATATCTTAAAGACGCCAAACTGGATTTTTTTTTACAATTTTACAATGAATATTAATGAAGTACCGTAATTAATTAATTACTGACCTAAACCGTGAACACTTTTTTTTTTGACAGTTACATATCATGAAGACAGTGAACTGGATTGAGTTTGGGACTTCTATCATTAATGACAATTAATAATTAACTAATTAATGCCCTGAGGCACTTTTATTGAGCCAATAATCCTGCTGAACATAAACGATATCACATGCAATTGTATACTTAATGTACATAGGCATATTACAGAGGTCAAATAAAGAATGTCTCAATAGCACCCCCATGTTTATGACCCCTATGGGACTCCACGAGCCAAAGCAGTGGCAGTTGTTCATATCTGTATACACACACACTCAAATACAGTAAATGCAAATGAAACTGTACTTTGTCCTCTGAACCCATTCCACAAACACTCCCTTTTGAAACCAACACCCATTAAAGTCCTTATCACTCACAACACTCTCAGAGGTACACTGCACCGATAAAGCTAACTTTTCGTGACTTAACGTAAAAGTGAATGGTGACAGGGTGAATGGTGACAGTGAATGGTGACAGAGTGAATGGTGACAGGGTGAATAGTGACAGAGTGAATGGTGACAGAGTGAATGGTGACAGTGAATGGTGACAGAGTGAATGGTGACAGGGTGAATGGTTACAGAGTGAATGGTGACAGAGTGAATGGTGACAGAGTGAATGGTGATAGAGTGAATGGTGACAGGGTGAATGGTTACAGAGTGAATGGTGACAGAGTGAATGGTGACAGGGTGAATGGTGATAGCGTGAATGGTTGTTGTATGAAGTGACAGGGTTATTATAACCTCATAACTGTGTGAATGAGTCAGGTCTGGACTTGTATAGATAGTTAGTGGTACACACCTCCTGAAGCAGTAGAACGACAAAAGGACACAGGCTGAAACAATGAGAGGAATCACAATCGCCACAACAGTAAGAGTCCAGTCTGTGGAGCCTAAAGACACAGAAAAACAGTTTCAAATGGGAATTAGAAATGAATTAAATCGTTATTATTATTGTCTGGTACATTTTGGACACACCAAAACAAAAACAAAAAACTATTGTTTGCGAGGCGACTGTTGAACGTTAGCGTTCGTTAACGTTAGGCCCTAGTAAAATAAATACTAACTGCAAGATTGCATTTGAACAATTAATCATCATCTAAGATAACATACAAGGGTCAACAATGTATTATGACAGTAAATATGGAGTCTCCTACATGCATTTTAATGTAGTGTTTTGACCACACCAAAGATTTACTTAGACAACATAAAATTTACTCAAAACGCAAATTATTACCCAATATTTTACCAATGTTATTAATTAATATCTATCAGTTTGTAACTTATGGAAACAAATTGAATGAGAATATGAATATGTTATATGCAAATGTTTCTAATTTATTACTGGCCCCAAAATAATTTGCTTATGTAGAAACAAATCACAAATTCATGCAAAAACGTTATACAATTATGCAGTTTGCAATTGTTTTGTTTGCAATTGGTTATTTTCAAATTTCCACAAATACAGTAATACACAGTACAACAATACATAAACACACAAGAGAAAGATATAATACATTCATCCCCACTTACACACACTCAAAGCCCTCAAATCTGCCCAGACCCTTGTTCTTTAACATCAGAGGTAATATTGCAGTATTACATGTTTCATTTTTGAACAAACTGAAAGAGGTTAGAGAGCGAATAGATACAGGGAGATTATTCCAATCATATGGTGCTTGACTGTTCTTTCTTGACTCTGGGTGTGGTTTGTATTGCATAGATTGTACTAAATGGTATTAGATATTGTTTTAAATATACAGGCTCATTTAGATAAATACATTTGAAACTGAACTGTAACCAGTGTTCATGCATCAGATAGTGGCGAGTTCTATAAGGGCAGCAAAGAATAACTAGACATAGATATACAACAAGATATAACTAGATATAACTAGATATAGATATATAACTTTAAGTGGATGAAGAGTTGAGGAAGTAGTTATTTGATATACAATATCACTATAATCAAGAGTAGGTAATAGTAAATGAAGAATTATTCTTTTCTGACCTGAAAATTTAAACAGTTTATTGATTGATAGTTATGATTGATATGATTGATATTTGAATGATAGTTTGTTTGTAATAGATTGTATATGAGCTTTGAACGTCAGTCCAGAGTCAAGCCAGAGGCCAAGATATATAAACTGCTCCACAGCCTCAAGTGATGACTGGTCAGAAAATGTAAAAGATCAATTATTCACGGATGAAAAGTTGTCTCTGACAGTGCTAACCACTATCCTCAGATTTCCAAAAATGAAAACCTATTTTAGAAAATGTATCTTAGTGTTTCTCTTTCACTTCTCATTTTCATGCATTTATTAATATTTCTTCTATTTTTCTCATTAGGAGTCGCTGGTGACTGGAGCCTAATCCAGTACTTATGGGCCCTAGGTGGAGTATACCCTAAACAGAGGCAGGGGGGGAGCATCAGGCAGTGCAGCCAGGGCAACTGCACTGGGCCCAAGATCTAGAGGGGATATCATGTGAGAGGCTTTGAATATGTTCATAAACAAGAACCTTAAAGAGCTGATTGTTCTAACGTTCATTTGAATACACATTACAAATATAAACACTGATACATCATTTTTGTTTTTCAATGCTTATCAATAAATCCCTATTTAGTTGATTCAGTCAACAATGTACGGCCACTTTTGACACTTTTTGCTATTGACCAAGTTAACATTGTGTTTTTGTAAATGCAAGAAAATATGAGCTAAATTCTTGGGGGCCCATTCTGAAAATTGCACTAAGGGCCCTTATTACTATGTTACGCCACTGAACAGAGGCCACCTATAAAGTCCCTTGAGTGAAAACACCATAACACAGTGAAGACATGTATACCGCACGCAGAGATACTAGTTGGTCTGCCTGAGAAGCCAACCCACAAAACTGTTGCTCAAAGGCAGTAGTACTAATGGCTCTGCCCCTGATGCCAAAGCATGAAATAAGAGCTCACCGTATAGTATCTCACTCCAGTCACTGCTTATATGTGGACAGTATACATCTGTCTGTGTTCTGATCTGGAACCTGTACTTGCAGCGTCTGGCATAAGGTATCTTCACAAATCCTTTATTTTCGCATGCCTACAAATAACAGGACAAAATATTGTTTATGGTGAACATATGGGACATATACAGACTACAGAGGAGCTCTGATTTTAGATATAGTGTTTTTTTTATTTTGACATTGTTGTGTTCAGCTCATAAATGTGAACTAATGCACATGGGGTCATCTTTCAGTCAGATCAAGAGTTTTAAAAATCCTAAATTTACCTCAATATGGTGACCCTGCCCTGACGACACCCAATAACCTTTATGTGAGCTTTTAACTTTTGATCTTTGAGATGTCCCGATGATGTTCAGTAAGTTTGTAGCTTGTCTGATAAAAACTCTAAAAGGAGTTTGTTAAAATACATAGTATAAAGCTGACAACATGGCATTTTCCATTCAAATGGCAGCCTTCCTTTTGGACTTGGGCTTGGTCCTTTGAGACTTTTTTGCTCAGGACCATATGCTGAATTAGTATACCAAGTTTCATTCAGCTATGACAAAGTACATTTTTAACTTCCCATTGGCTTGTTTGCAATTGTGGGCGTGGCTATGCGAATAGGATCAAGGATATGGCATGGTCCCCATTGACTTTTTGTCTTGTCTAGGTCTACCAGAAAGTATTTTTTTCATCATTTTCAACTTTCATTCAAAACAAGTATGTGAGAGCTAGAACAGTTTTAAATTTACCTGAAAATGCCCTGACCACACCCAATAACTTTCAAGGGAGCTTTTGAAAACTTTTGATCCAGGAGAAGTTTGTTAAAATATATAAAACCTGAACAACATGGCATTTTCTATTAAAAATGGCCGGCTTCCTGTTGGAGATAGGGCGTGGTCCTTTGAGACTTTTTTACTCAGGGCTCCATGCTCAATGCATATATTAAGTTTCATTTGGCTATAACAAAACATTATTTTTTTTACTTCTTATTGACATTTTTCACAAATTGGGGTGTGGTTATGCTAATACAGTTAAATTTAGGGTGTGGCTGTGTTGATATTATTGTTCCCCATTGTAGAGATGGTGTGTCCCAAATTACAAATCCCTATCACAACCCAAAACATGTTTAGTAATACAATTCTTTCTTTTATTTAGGGGGCGCTAGAGTCATTTTTAAAGATAGCGGTTTTGTTGCCACATCATTGTGTTCACAATATAAAGGCGTACAAACGCTCCATTGGGTCAATCCAAATCCAACATCTGTAAAAGTTAGGGAGGTTTTAATGTTTTTCAAAATGCCACTTTGTTAAGAGCTTGTCGCGACCACACCCAAAGACCTACAACAAAGTTTTTAAGGTCAAATAAAGAATGCCTCAATAGCGCCCCCATGTTTTTGACCCCTATGGGACTCTGGACACTTACATTAGAGAGCAATGAATCTTGGTACAGTGCTTCTCCACAGTGTACCCAACATAAAATATTATTATGACCCCACCCTACAACAAACAGGAAGTCGGCCATTTTGGATTGAAATTGGGAGGTCAGGTATATTTTATTTAGATTAGGGTCAA
>JAVQKC010053393.1:0-12544 GCA_036025475.1 Philypnodon macrostomus | reverse complement strand
ATGGCCGACTTCCTGTTTGTTGTAGGGTGGGGTCATAATAATATTTTATGTTGGGTACACTGTGGAGAATCACTGTACCAAGTTTCATTGCTCTCTGCCAAAGTAAGTGTGTCCAGGGTATTATGTTCAATTCATTTTTATTAACTGTAGCCATAATGATCACACATAATGCTGAAATCAGTTGGCTTTACCACAATGTTGTATTTCACTTATGTAGAACTATAGTAATAATAAAGTATATGGGGCAGCTATCTTTTCAAAGAGGTGAAATGTTTTCCCTTATAGTCTCATGTTATAGCAGCTGCTGTGGTATAATTTGTAGCATTATTTTGGTTTACTCTCTCTATGACTGTTTAAGATACATACCTCACCCTGTCACATTGTCAAAGGGATCATATTCCTTTGTTTATCCCCAGGGAAGACTCTATGGTCAGTGCAGCTCAAGAACATTGAATCCCAGGTGGTTTTACTCCCAGACCTTCAGGGAGACCTGGTCCCAGATTTGCTCATATCCACCCTGCCTGCAGATGCGGTAAAGTGTGAATCACCTACATTTTAATAATTTTTCTGTTCTATATATTTATCTATAAAGGTATCTTTTTTTATTTGTCATAGGCTATGGATCTCTCATTGACGTTGATTTCTGGACAAACTGGGGCAAAGCTTGGACATTCAGTGCCTTTTAACATCTCCGGACAAGGAAAGCTGATTGGCCCACTGCTGCATGAGACGCCACAAGGGGCATATTACATCTTATTTGGATTAGGTAAACATTATAAATGTCTCACAAAAAATCTCAGTCATTAAAAATGTAAACTTAATGTTTACTTTTTCAGGCAATCTCAAAGCTATTTCTCTCCGAGACCTCTACATTCACGCTACCGGTAAAATGCCCTTGAACCAGGAGCTGAGAAAGAAGGATTCAGGATGGGAGGGACTCAAGGCTAGAACCAACTCTTCAACTTTGATACACATTTTTGGGTAAGCCTCAGTGAATAAGATAAGGCTCTGGTTACATGTTACAGGCACTTCTTTGTAATATATAAGGAAACAAAGTGGTATAAGGTAGGGGTGATACAAAGGGTCTTTTGAAAGTGAAAGGACACTTAAAAGGATGTATGGAACAGATTTTATTAAACAGCTCAGCATTATTTTGGGGGCTTTTTTCAAGACCAAAATACAATCCTATTATTTTTAGTCTAAATGTATTCTCATTCATTATTAGGTAGGTCAATATGGCTCTTGAGTTCCCACCACAGTTAAAAAACACATATTTATAAAAACCAAAAATCATACTTCCCTTGCCCTTTTTCTGCATTTCTTTATGTTTTATTGGATTATTATTTTGACTGCTCAGTGTCACGCTCAACAATAAAGCAGCCTTGAACATAATACAGACTCTCTTGCCAATATAACTGTACAATACGTGTTCCAAAGAGCACCGTTGACATCAATGAATCAGCATTAACATTAGTCTTCAGTATAAGTCTTTTGTCCTTCCCCTCGTCTCCTCTTCATAGACATTGAAAACAGCATTCCTTTTGCAGATATTAGCCTCAGTTTGATTTCTCAGCCATTGTACAAGTAGTTAGCACCAGAGCTGATGTGTAAAACAGAGCACTTCCTTATTCCAGAATACTTCCTGATTTTCACAGCAGGCTAAACCAATAACAGTTGAGGCTACCTCGATCAACCAATAATAGTCTTTCCCCCAAGGTCTATTACTGGTTGATTGTTTTTAGGCTGCACAGAATCCCAGCTTTATGAATAAAGTTTGCTAAGTAGCTTATTTTTTTTAAATGCACGTTTTAAACAAACTCTTTTATGCCTAATATGTTAATCTTGTCTCTAGAGGAGCAGAAGATGTTGTATTCCTGCTCCCTCGTGTGGTTGGCTACGACAGTGACCACAACAATTTAAACACAGTGTCCAACCTAAACAGCACCAAAAGTGACTGGGTCCTAGTGTATGGACTCAGTAAGCTGTCAGTGCTCAGGCAAAAGGATCTACGGAAAGACTGGACCTTTCCTTTACCTCCCATTCACAGGTGTGGTATGCATTTATAAATATTAGCTACGGAATGCCCTCTGACCAGTTTTTGATCTCGTCACAGCCAACCAGCTTCAGGACATTTTAATGACGATGGAGTCCTTGATATTTTCCTTCAGCATTCAGCAAACGGGGTCATGAAGGTAAAACAAAGCAAGATTGTTAAAAATGAATTATTTTGTCATTTTCCTTTGCTCTAACGTTCAGGTTCAGGTAATTGATGGAGCCAATGGCCGCCTCCTCTGGTCGGCAGAGTTTGTATGCCCTCGTCTGGATTTGCAGCCTTCTACAATCGCCACCTCCACAGGCCTATCAGCTTTCCTATTCTGGGCCAGTGAACCTATCAGAGCTCAGAAGAATGCTACTAAGACTACAGTGAGTCTATATTGATATATACAGTACATTTTAAATATATACATTTATTCACACCACATTTTTATTCAAGGATCTAATGTGAAAAGTGTCAGACTAGCTAATATTGCAATATCAACAATTTTGCAATAAATTATGCAGCAAGATTGTTTCAGGTGGGATAGACAATGACTGTCTAATGCATCTGATTTTTAAGGAACAGTAGTATTGCATAATCTGTATGACTGTGTAGGTAGCACCTGGTGTAGCAGCAGGGGAGCCTCTCATTAGAAAACTGTTCCTCCTACACCCCACCTATTCCACAGTTCTTTTGGAGCTCAACAACACCACAGACACAGCCATAACTTCTGCAGGTAAAGTGAAAATACAGTATAAATAAACATGCAGTTTGAGTATTATATGAACTAATTCTTTGTGTGATGTTTTACAGTGACAGTCGAGGAGCACCAGGACGCTTCCTACATCACATTGTCAGCGCGACCTACCCCAGGTTCAAAGCCCATAGCTTGTGTTGTGAAAAGCACAAGCCTTCGAGCTGCTATCTCCAAAGGGAAAATAGTCAGACTAAATGAAAGCAACAAAACTGAAAGACCTGTAAAACCTAGTACGTTTGAAGTCAACACGTTCTTCAGACACCTGGCTTTTAAGCACTGAGGACAAATAACATACTATGGGATTGTTTAGATCAGTGGTTCTCAAACATTTTCAAGGGACCCATATTTAGTTTGGCCAGTATCATTGCGAACTTTTTAGTTTGCTTCAGCACTAGTCATTTTTGTAATAGTATGTAATATTTTGATGTTCTAATGTTTTTTTTTTATGTTTTGTTTATTATTTAATAGCATTTGAAAAATGTTTTCTTGAACTGAATAATTTTTGGTGACCCACTTTTGGGTCCCGATCCACTGTTTGAGAATCACTGGTTTAGATGCTTTGGAGCAGCTATAGTGGCCTATTAAGTAACATTTTTTTAGTGAGGTACGCTTTTGGAAAAGGGGAAAAATAGAAAAATGCACTTAAGATACACTGAACAATAATATAATATTGTTTACATTTATTTGCATTAACTTGAAATGAAACCGATGTGTTATTTATATTATGCTTTAGGGAGATGTTTCAGTGAATGTCTGTGAGATTTTGACTTGATGGCAGCAGACTGTATGGTGTGTACAAGCACAATGCAGATGGACACGCTGCATGCTTTCAAGGCCAGTCACTTACTATTACAGAATAAGACAGATTTCACACCACCACCAAAATGTAAATATGTAAACGTGTACAGTATTTATTTTGCGCTTAACCAATGATGTAACATACCTTTATCTCAATTAAGCTAGTTGTTTGGAATAACAGTTGTATCTCTCTGGCTGCTAAATGTACTGTTTCATTACTGTCACTGTGTTATTGTTTTCAACTTTATTTATTTAAGCTTTAGTAAATTGTGGTCAAATATTAATTTGTCTATTATTTCACATTTATACAATGTAGGTTTAAATTTTGTTTTAAATTATGTACATATTTTTGGTACATTGTCTTTTATGCTTGTAATGCATTATGTGCAACTGTGCAAAAGAAACATTCTCAGAATATTGACTCAACAAAACTAATGCTAACTCATTTTTCCTAGTAGTTTATATCTTGAAATAAAGATCAGTGTCATACGATTCAAGTCCATACGTGTCACAAGAAGGTTGTATTATAAAGCAACTTGTTTTACCACTGTGCAGAAGAAACATTCTCGGAAAATGAACGTTAACACGTTTGTGTTGATTGTTTCACATTACATGTTAATTACATTAGTACATTAGTAGTAGTACTGCCAACTGAGTGTCAATTGACTCGTTGCATCGAATGGCGTGATTCTACTTCCGCATTACTAAGTGTCATCCCCAGTATTTCTGGTACCTGTGTCCCTGGTAGAGAAGCAATGGCACTCTTTTACACTCGTTGCCTCTAGGACATACCTAAAGTCACCATTAGTGATGTACATCGTTTAATACCAATGCCCATAGAAGCAAGAAGGGCTTCAAATTTTATGTGTCAAATGACATCGCCAACTACAAGAGTAAGTGGCACTCACGGACTAGTGGTAGCTGCTAATTGTCGTCAAATTTCTGATCCAAATGTTAACGCTTTAATTAAGTTATTGTTTATGTCAGTATACTTCCAGATGTCAAGGGTTTTAACTTAATGCCCCACAGTTTCTAACAAAGATTCGTCAGGCAAAGTGAGCATCAGGGCTGTCTGTTACAGCTCTATGCGAAAGCATAAAAAGCCACATGACCCACAGTTCTTAATGTTTTACTTGAAAAAACCTGCTTCCCTTGTAGGTTTAACCTCTGCAAACATGTTCTGAAAGGCATGTCATTCATGTCAAAGTGTTAATGTTACTTCCAAATCAATAGATCTATCTAGCTCTATCTCTATCATATATATATATATATATATAATACATTCACACCAAAATGAAGGTATTTAGGTCTATTTAATCCCTCCTTAAATTGCATTAATTACAGTAAACTTAGTATAAAATATCAAGTTGCAATTTTTATGAGAAATACTGCAATTATGATGGTTTAAAAAAAAAGATTTAGATTTGGAAGCAACGTTAACTCTTTAAAGAAGACAAAACTTAACTGTTAAACTTCCACAAGAATGACATGCATTTCAGAACATCTTTGTAGAGGTTAAAACTACAAGGGAAGCAGGTTTTTTTTTTAAAAGCATTTTGTTTTGTACAAAGGTTATTGTCATTTGATATTGTCAAATACTGTAAAAGAAATTGCAGCCTTTGTGATTTGCTAATTGTAACTTAAAATTGCATTTTCAATTTGATTGCGATTAATTGTGCAGCCCCATTTCATTCATCATCGAGTGGTCCATTCTGGTAGTTGACCAGGTAACAGGCCACATTGAACAATTCATCAATGCTTCCACACACAGAAACTGGTATGACTTTGTCAAAAAGTTTGTTCTCTTTTACCCTTCTGATGCATCGCTCCACATGAACTCTCAAATATGCAATAGATTGAGTCTGCAGGACATCCTTTTGACTCATTTGGGTTTTTCCTGACAGAAAGGCGGACCGATAGACTTTACAAGGAGCCAAAGTTTCAACAAGAAACCCTTTGTCAACCATTATTGCCATGTCTGGCTTGAGAAGGTTTATGATGCCAGACAGCTTGAAGATCTCACGGTCACTCATGGATCCAGCGTACAAGGCAGAAATAAATGTAATAGCACCGTGGGGGGCCATGCCAATCATTGCCTTGAATGTAGAGTGAGATTTGTGAGAGGAAAATACCTCACTCTGCAGCAAAAGATCAGATGGTGTCTGGCAAAAGATTTCAGTACAATCAAGGATCACATGTGTGTCAGGGAATGCAGCAAATTCTTGGGGAAGGTGAGCTCTCACAACCTCACGTGATAACCATAGACATGTGCTTCCTAGCAGGTGGTGCAGAAAGTTTGCCCAGGAGGTAATTATCCTGCTTACAGCTGAACGATGAATGGCGAACCTTTCAGCCAGATCTCGAGGATGCAGGCCCATGGAAAGGTACATCAAAAACAGCAGTAGTTCATCAATAGGTAGAAGTTTCTGCAAAAATATATACAATATAAAAAGTTGCTTGTATTTTGTCTTATAGACACTGACACATTTCAACATATAAACATGAGACACGCAATGCATATTTTAAGAGCTCAATGAGAACGAAAGTGAATGTCTAAATCCACAATGAATTGGATATATAAAGTACATGCTAGTGTCACACATTACTGTAATTGTCTAAAGAGACAATTTACCAGTCCAGCAGATAATATTTGTTATTATATTGGCGAAATAATCCTGCTGAAGATAAACAAAATCTCATGAATGTTGGCAGTGATCCGGGCTAGTGTATATTTATTGTACATAGAGAAATTACAGAGGTCAAATAAAAAATGCCTCTATAGCGCCCCCATGTTTATGGGACCCTGGACACACTTACTTTGGTAGAGAGCAATGAAGGTAGGAGTGACTGTGTCTCTCAGTGTTGGTCAACAGGCGACAGTTGGAGCCGATTGAGAGAGCTCTGGGTAATTCCAACATAAAGTGCATTTTGTCCAAAGTCACCTCATGTGAAGTTCGTACGTACAGTAACTGATTGTCGGGGGATGGGTACAAAAACACTGTCTGCATTATTCAGGAGTAATTAATAATTCATGAAGCCTGATCCCGCCCACACGAGGACTGTGCATTTGACTGAACAGAGCAGACTAAATTAATTGCTGGGTTCTAGAATGTGATGATGTCATACCCTCAGATGGGGGGGCAGGGGCCAGAATTCTGTATTAACTAATTAACAAATGGAATTTTTCTAAATCCACAAAGGTTGAATCTGATCATTTTTATTAGCGACAGAGTCCATTACCCCCCTGTATCTGTCCATCCACACACAAAATCTGCAGAGCAGTCATTTTCCTGCCCAGGGCTATTGAATGTTGTGACGCCCAGCATTTGGCACACGGAGCTGTTAGCACTGTGAGAACTATTTTGTGAGTGCAACATCGACACAAATCTATCACTAGTTTCAGATAAGGAAGTCAGTCTAATATCTGATGTCCATTTTCTCACACCTTTCTCTGCGTCACAAGGACGTAACAGATCTGAGAGTGGGAGGGGCCAACGAGGGAAACGCCCCCAACTTCAGGAAGCTCTTATGATGTTTCATAAACATGTATCTTGGATAAGCCAAACTCTGTGATGTAGGCTGTGACTCACTCTGTAGCAGTGCATTGGTTGTTTATTGTATGTGTAGGGACCAACATATCCACTGAAAAAGTCCATTGTGATTTGAAGAAGAGGAAAGTAGTGATTAGAATCTGGTGTCGAGTATATAAAGGTAAAGATGTAAATGATAGGAAATCGTTTAGTCTAGGGGTAAATGCTCCGTCAATTAAACCACAAAGCCCATGTGTCTCAAAATGCTGTCTTTACGTGTCTTTACTGACCACTTGTGGCTGAAGTTAGTATTTTTGTGACAGCTCAGATATCTGTCTTGAAATGGTACAAAACCCTGGATTCAGACGATGTTCTGTTCTGTTGCATTTAATACACACATATATATATATATATAGTCTTACAGTGTTTTTATACATAAAACAGTACATACACGGTATATATCAGGGCGGCAACTAACCCTTATTTTGCTAATGAATTCATCTTAGTGAATTAATCTGATAGCCAAAGGTGCATAAATAGGTGATTTCTCTGCTGCTGAGGACTTCTGGATGGCACATGTTCACAGATAAAGAAGATTTTTTTGGCTTAAATGAAAGTTTTGGCTTCTCTCGGCACATGGCATGTTTGAGAGTTTAACAATTATCGATCCAGTTCATTGTTTCAGCCCTTGTATAAGTAAAAAATCCTGACTGTAATTGACTTCTCTTTAGTACATGTGCGGTTCTGAAGTCATTACATTTTACATTTGTAGGAAGTCATTACATTTTAAAGTGGATTGCTTAATCACACGTTCATTCGGGTTGGTTTGTGCGTGTAAGGGCTCTTGGTACAGCCTCTGAGTCAGCTCAACGACAGACAGCTCTGTTTTATGATTCCTGTGTCTCTCAGAGTCAAAGGCGTATCAGGCCCAAGAGGTATGTATTTTTATGTATTATTTGGGTTATCAATATAAACACAAATCAACCTTGAAAGATTATGTTAGTTTAGTTTTAGATCTGTATTTAGTTTGCTTATTCGATGACTAGAGGAACTGATATGGAAAGTGTGGCCTATTTAAAGAGCTGAAGACTATTAGATTTAATCTTTTTAACTTTTTTTGTGGGGGCAATTCTGAATATTTGCCCCGGGGACCCTCATTATTATGTTACACCACTGCCCAGAGTCCCATCCAAGCAGGAGCTGATGTAGGCCAACAAATGATTATTTTATACTATGCCTGCCACACATCAATATTGTATCAAATCACTAAATAAAAACAACACAAATGTGGTCCGCCTATAGATTATGGTGACTCAGAGGTTGCACGTTCATTTAAAATTCATTAAAGCCGGCAGTGAATCTCCCATATAAGGACGAGAAGATGCTGAGACAGAGATTTCCGTCCGTGAAGCCAAGGCCATGATGTCCCGAGATAGAGATGTGCAGACACGCTAAAAAACACATAAATGGTTTAATTAAGAACTGACCGTAGACCGAGACAGAAATGGCGTAGTATGGGTCAGATAAAGGCAAAGTCCAATATATAATACAGAAAAAACCCTTGCACTGGTCACTTTATTAGGTAAAGTGTAGTCTGATATGTAAGCTTATATCCCTCAGCTGGCCTGGAGAGCTGGAGGAAGTGTCTGAGGAGAGGGAAGTCTGGGCTTCTCTGGTTTAGACTGCTGCCTCCGCGATCTGGGCCCAGAGCGGAAAAACATGGATGGATAATAGTCTGTGAGTTTTCCTGAATTTGACTCTCTGACCCATGATGTAAAGTAGGTGGTCTGTAGTCTGTAGGTCAGGGGAGGGACTAAAGTAAAACTCCACTACTATTGGTTAAAGTGGTGACCCATAAACTGATGTGGTCTTTGGCTGCTTCATCTGTGTCATGTTTTGTCATTTTGTGCATTTAGAGATGTCTTCTGTAAATTCTGATGCAGTTATTTAAGCTCATTTCTATTGTCTGAAATTTTTGCCCACAGAACTGCCGCTCACTGTAAATCTTAGCCATTCTCTGTAAACCTTGCTGTATGTGAAAATCCCAGAAAATCATAAACAAAGACATAACAATGAATAATTCTAATAATTAAATTAGCTAATGTTGCAATCCTATCATTTGGATTTTTTCCCACAGACCTGCTGCTCACTGTAAATTATGACCATTATATGTAAACCTTATAGATGTGTAAAAATCTGTAGATCATAACTAAAAAAGTCACTTAACAATGAATAATTCAAGTTGATTCAATGAACTAATGTATTTTATATTATTTTTTCCCACAGAACTGCCACTCACTGTAAATTATGACCATTCTACTGTATGTAAACCTTATTATAGTGAGGTCATAAAAAAGTCATTAATTCATAAGTAATTCAGTTTGCTTGATGTTAGTTGATCTTGCAAACAGGGACAAATGGTCAAACCTAATGAAGTGGCCAGTGAGATTATAATTGGATAGCACTGCACTGTATGGACAGACGTTATTTCCTGTAAAAGTGACTTTATTTTCCAATCTTTTCATCCACTAACAAAGGCTTCCAGGAATGTGTTCTGTTAAGTACTGCAGAAATGGTCGAGGTGTGGTCAGAGAGCGGCTTTTCTCTGGATTCCTGTGTTTTATGGAGGCTTTCCCATCAATAAGGTCTATAACTGCTTAGTGCATGGCTGGGCTCTTGTCTGGTCAATGGCTGACTGGAAAGAAACTGCAGGGGATAGAGCATGGATCTATACATTAGTGTCCGCCGTGGTACACTCACAGGACTAGTTTATGGGTGTCAGCTGGTCTCCATAGTGATGAGCCAGCCATAAACAACAGTGTGCATACAGGTCAATGGTCGTCTGAAACACAAAAATAAAATAGCCCACTTCATAACGTGTTAATTTAAGCGTGTAAATGGACTTTTCTGAGCTATTAACCATGTTCTAATATGTCTACCTCAAACACATACGCAAAGTTATGTTTTGTTTCATTCATCCATGTTTGTGTTTAGGAAGTGCCCCTGCCTGCTCCTGCACTGTCAACAAACCCAGCCAAAGAAGCATTGTGGCTACCACCATTTAATAATATGATCTGATTTCAGAAGATGTGTTTGGCTGTGAGGGAGTGGAGTGGGAGCTCCACAAAAAAAGCTTGTATCAAATCAATATTGTTTTGTTTTTATAGTTTTGATGTTGCAAAGTGTAAATGTATCCAAAATAGACTGTGAAATGTACATAAATATATGACCTTAAAAAATCTAAAATTGATTTGTGAATACATTAAAAAACATGTTTCTATTGTAGAGGAGATTTCAAGGTGATCAGTGTTTTTTTGATTTGTGTTAAAAGACAGGAAGGTAAGTGCGATTCATGGTGCTTTATTTGCTGCCCCCTGGTGGTTAAATATAACACAAACTTTATGCAACGCAAGAGGGCATCACGTTTTTTTCCATTTATTAAAAAATAAACAGACATCAACACCAACGTTAACGCTATTAACAATGACAATCTACTCTATAGTAAAACTGTAAAACTAAACATTGTATCTCATAGTGGTACACACACACACATACAAAATGAATACATGGAATTACAAACGCGATGATGGTGATTAGTGTTAAAAAAAAGACAGAAGTGGGTGTCATTCACACGAGGTTTGCTGCCCTCTGGTGGTTCAATATAAACACTTACTACAATGCATGAAGATATCACAATTTTTGCATTTATTAAAAAACTGTTAAAACATTAGACATTAGCTGAGAAATGTTAACACTACACTTATAAAAACCAAACCCAAACTTTGTAACAACGTTAAATCTACAAAATAGTCAAACTTGATCTCTTTAGTGTCAAACATTTTACTACAAAATTCACTTTTCAATTCAAATTTTTTACAATGGAGTGTTTGAATCGCATGAATATAAAAGAGTTACGTTCCCTGCAGTGATGTTTTTGTTACGATGAGAGGCACTGGTTCATGACTTTGTTAGGTCCCTCCACGTGTCTGCAAAAACAAACAAAACATTACTCCAGACCGGTGAAAGTGAACTGCAGCTTCAAAACAATCTGTCCAATTGAACCCTATACTTACTGGTAAATGTAAGAGTCTTAACATGGCTTGGCGTTAGCACGAGCCAACTAGCCAAATGCAGGTGGATTTATTTCGTATATTTAACTATTTTAAGACCGGCATTATCCAGCTATGTATAAAAATGCCCACCCAATTTAGACTACCTCATAGTAACAACAAGCAAATAAATACAATTGTGAAACCTGTACTTGTTGAACCATGTTTTCAGCTCATCAGACACTACAAATTAAACTATGGTGGCTAGTAAAAACCTTATATGGCCAGTGGGCAAAAAAGGTAACGTCAACCCCTGGTCTTAAAGGGACACTATGCAACATTTTACTTTCACAAAACTTCGTCAGTGTGATTCCAAATGAGTTGTTGTGGGGTGAATGAAGCTTCCTTGCTATAGGATGAATGTCCCTGGAAGTCTCGGGTCAAGTCACAGGTCTCGCCGAAACCACACATTGCTTTTAAACAGGCTTTTACAGAGAGAGCTCCGAGAAATTAAAAATATGTAAAACTGAGCAGACCTGGTGTTTTTGTGTTGAACAGTAGCTTTATGATCGTCTTGAGTCTATGTATAAGGTCTATATTCTATGTGATTTTTTTCTGTGGACAGTGCGATACTCTGAAACTGCAGGGGGCGCTCTGTGAAGGAGAAATGTGACCGAAACAGTGAAAAGTGCCACTTTAAACATGATTTCCATATAGTTGACAGTGTTCTTAACTGATCGATGCCCTGAGCTGAGCGGCCCTGAAGAGGTTTCGAGTTAAAAAGGCGCTGGGGTTTTGAACTTACCATAGACTCCATTTCTTTTCCATCCCCAGCGTCTGACCTGTATAGCCCCATTTTTTTACTATTCTCAACAAACTCCTATGGACATAAACAAGATTTGTGATACAGGAGTTAGTGCATAATAATACAGTTTAGGTTTTTTTTACTGACTCACCATTAAGGACTTGTCCATGTAGTACTCATGACCCGGGCTGCCGTCGTTGTATTTGGTGTCCACGGCAAAACAGAGGAAGAGTACGTCCACCACATTCTCAAAAACGGACAGGAAGCAGTGTGCCACCAGGAAGGCAAACAGGCACACTATTAGGAGAGGAAGGACCCAAACCGTGTACTCCCGCTGGTAGTTCAGAGCCAGGATGCCGGCAAAGGCTGTACACGATACTATAAGCACCTAAAAACATTATGGGATGAGCTTGACTGATAAACCAGAATAGACATATATATATATATATACAGTACAGACCAAAAGTTTGGACACACCTCATTCATTCAATGAGTTTTCTTTATTTTCATGACACTGATTAACCCTGACAGGGCACACCTGTGAAGTGAACACCATTTCAGGTGACT
>JAVQKC010053346.1:0-16597 GCA_036025475.1 Philypnodon macrostomus | reverse complement strand
ACATTAGTTAACACAATATCCATTATCGCAAAAATCTAAATATGATTTGGCATGAAGCTCTTAGAGCCCTCTCACTCCCTCATCACTACCTCAGCAGCAGAACCATCTCACTCTCCTCCCCCAACACTTCAGCAGCACATCCATCTCACTCTCCTCCAGCACCACATCAGCAGCAGATCCATCTCACTTTCCTCCATTACCACCTCAGCAGCAGAACCATCTCACTCTCCTCCACCACAACCTCAGAAGAAGAACATCTCACTCTCCTCCACCACCACCTCAGCAGCAGAACCATCTCACTCTTTCTATTACTTTGATTTGATTTGAACAATGCTTACATACACAGCCCCTCGTGACTTGCCTGAACAGTTGTACAAATGCAGTCCTCTTGTGTTTTATGTGATGTTTATCCGTGCACACATCGACATCAGTGCACACAGCGGGTCCTCCTCAGTCAGCCGAGAAACTACCTCCCAACACCAGCCTCCAAACGGCCCATCTGCTTTGACAGGTGCTGCTTGAAATCTAACCCCACGGGGGACAACCTTGGAACTACTTTTTTGTACAACAGCGAGCCTCTTTGGAAGGGCACATGTAAAAAAAACAACAGGGAGGACTGTCTTTTGTCTTTGAAGAGAGAGGGTGGTGATGGGGGGGCGCGATGGGGATGGAAAAAAGTTGAGCTCAAAGATGTGGCTCCATGCGGGGAGAGCCTCCAGAGAGAGAGCGGTTTTCTTTGAGCACTTTGACAAAAAGAGATAAGTAGACGAAACTTGTAGCAATACAGAAGATTAGAAAATATTGATGTTTTGCAGCAGTGGTTTTCAAATGATGGTTCTGCTACTGAGGTGGTGAGGGAGGAGAGTGAGATGGTTCTGCTGAGGTGGTGAGGGAGGAGAGTGAGATGGTTCTGCTACTGAGGTGGTGAGGGAGCAGAGTGAGATGGTTCTGCTGCTGAGTTGGTGATGGAGGAGAGTGAGATGGTTCTGCTACTGAGGTGGTGAGGGAGCAGAGTGTGATGTTCTGCTACTGAGGTGGTGATGGAGGAGAGTGTGATGTTCTGCTGCTGAGGTAGTGATGGAGGAGAGTAAGATGGTTCTGCTGAGGTGGTGATGGAGGAGAGTGAGATGGTTCTGCTGCTGAGGTGGTGATGGAGGAGAGTGAGATGGTTCTGCTGAGGTGGTGATGGGTCAGTCTTTTTTTGAATGGTCTGCATTTCATCGTATTGTAAAACTTGCATTTAAGAGTAAATCATTCTCTGTCTTTGTATGTCTTTGTGACAACCCTGCAACTAACTGCCCATCCTCCACTTTAGGCCCACAATTGCTGGGCTAGTCTCCAGTCCTCTGCAACAGCAAAAAATGAAAGAAAATAGCTGTTTTGAACTATCAGTACACCCCAGCCTCCTGTGTCCCCTTGTGTCCACATGTCTTAGCAGGACACCCCACCTGGGAATTCTGGACTGTACCAAACATGTCCTGGAGAGAGGAGGACAGGTCAGGAACAGGACAAACAAGCTCCATGCACCTGCAGCATACAGAGATCAACGATCATTGTGTAATGCACTCATTTGGAACGTTGGACCACGTCGTTGGCCTATTTAGGTCTGGGTACGTTTGTATTAGCAGCGGGATCTGAGGAGTAAAAGACTATTAAGCTGCTCATCTCCATTGTAATGAATGGTGTGTTTACCCCCACTGAGGGACCGGAAGTGGACGACTCAGTGTTTCCCCTACTATTAGGGGGGCACTCCCTCCCTCCAGCATCACCCTACCCCCTCACTGAATTTGAGGGTAGTTTATTTTTTTTTTTTAAATATATTTATACTATAGGACTATAGGCTGGTTAAGATTTAAATCAACAGTATTTCATCAAAACAAGCTCTGAACGCATTATTGAATCTTCTGCATAACAATCGCGGATTAAAAAATGATTGGTCTTCCCCCTAACCCTAACACCTTACCCCCACACTGGACGTTTTCCATGGTTTCCAATGTTACCGATGGTCTCTACACCCGATATATCTGTACCAGTATCTCACCCATTTTCCAGGCAGTCCACCTCCTAAAGCCCAAAGTTTCCGTTATACACTTCAGTCACCACAACACAAACTCAAAATGTTCCTACAAATTCATGACGTAAGGTTTAAAATGTCCATTTTCACAGAGTTCATTAAACACTTGATTGATTTTTCAGCCAAGGGCCCAGCATAGAGCGGCAGTGACAGACCTGACAAGACTTGGGCTTTGGTGGTGTGAAGAGGGGGTCTAGGGGGGGTCTGCTACTGTCAGTTCTGGGGTCACTATATTTGAGAGTCAATCCCCTTCGAGACCCCCGTCCTGTCACTGCCTCTCCTCACTGTAGAGCCTATCCCGGGACAGGCATACGGCATAAGGTCAGTGAAGTGCCCGCGATGCTGTCACTTACCTCTGACAAAAACAGGGGAGGGGGGTCCCGTGTGTCTTCAGCAACTCGGTCATAACTTCATTCGGACATTTGACAAAACGTTTGGTGGGACTCATCGTCATTCCCTCGTCTGCTGTCAGGATAATAAATAAAAGTGACTGGTGCGTGGGCGGGGAGAACACGCGAAACACAAATTCTAAAATCCAACGGGAACTGCTCTAAAAGGCACCACCGCCGCGTCCGGAGCTACCCTGCCTCCCTCCAGGCTTATCACCGAACAGACAATGTACCAACATAATGGGACAATCTGCCCTGAGGCATGCTGCAGACCAGGCCTAATGTGGACACTCGGCGGTAGAGGGTTTTGGAGAGGGTTGGGTGAGCTGATAAACTAAAGTCCGGGGCCTCGAAGGATTGTGGCGGAAAAACTGTGTTGCCATTGCCAAGTGGACAACAAGTACTGCAACAATCGCTCACTGTTCAAAGTCATATGGAATAGAAGAATATATGAGGCACAGGTGGTAAAGAATCTTCACTAATCAGAAGGTTGACAGTTTGATTCCTGCTTTAACCAGTTCATGCTTCCATTGTGTCCTTGGGCAAGGGACTTCACCCTAAACCCTAAATGCATGTAATTGTGGTGGTGTGTTTGGTGGTAGGACATATGTCTACCACATGTCTGCCAGAGTCTGGCTCAGGGCAGCTGTGGCAATATACATTTAAACCTTTAGTATTTAAAAGTTGATCGAACTCAGCAAAACATCTTGTTTTTGTTCCTTGTTTCTCCTATGAAGACACTTGTTATCTGAAGGGTCCAATAGGGAGTTAAATTGATCAAGTAAACAGTAAAATAATAAAATGAGTTAAGATAATACATATCATTTTAATTTTATTCCAATTTCTGTAAAATCTCACAAAATATCAACCAAAAAATATGAAAAAGTTTGAGCATCACAAAGTCTTAGACAAACTTGATGATCCTTGGTCACATTAGCTCACTAAAAACACTTAAATGAAACACTATCAAAAGTGAAGAAAATAGATCGCTACTAACGATAATATCTCATAGTACTACAACAATAAAAAAAAATAAAAAAACTGAAAATACCATTATTGCCAAAATAAAAAGTCATTAACACAAAGAATAGAAGCATGATGCCCTTCCTCTGTGTTGTGTGATTGTGTGCTTGTGAGTATTTGTGAGTGTGTGTATGGTGTCGGGGGGTGCGCAGTAGTTAGTGCAGTGCAGTAGTCTGTGTTGAAGGACAATTGGTCCGTGGTGTAAAGTGAGCGCTTGGCTTTTAACGGACCTCTTCATGCCAAGTCCTCTGAGCGCGGCTGGGGACGCTACCTTCGCTGTCAGTCGGCTCCATCTCGTCCACTAATCTTCTCTGTTGCAATCAAAGGGCTTAACAGCTTTGCAACACTATCCCTCCCCAAATGTCATTACGGCGGTGCGGTTTTTGAGCCAAGGCTTATGTTTTTCTTCGCGGGCGCCCGGTGACATTCAGTGCACCGCTCTTGTTCCGGGCCCATTTGAGAGTGTTACTCACTGTAGCGTCTCCCCCGTTATGTGATTACCGCCGCTGTGTTTGTTACCGAGTCCTAATGCGAGGGTGAAATACTGATGGGAATCAAGGCTTTTAGAGACGTTCAGATACTTTCATAATTCATATTTACGGGCATCATTCATATAACAGTATTAGATAGAGTCACACACTGAGATCATACTGCCCAAGGCTTCTGTCGATACAACTGCGGGGAAAGTGCTTTTGTCGAAAAGTAATATTTTTGGTGATTTTTTATGGACTAGATTGAATATAAGAAATGTATGCTAGTGTGAACTTAATGAAGATGACCTAATATTGGACCTATTTCCTTTTTATATTCAAACCTTTATTCAACCAGGATTAAACTGCAAAAGAGTGTCCGGGCCCAAAGGGGGCAACATCCCAACCACAGCTCACAAAATAGTCTTCCACAAACTCAAAAACTAGACTTTTTCTCCTGCAATACCAGTTCATTTATAGTTTGAAATCTCATCGTATAGGTGTTGCAATCTTGAACGCCTAAAAGTGAGAAGTAAAAATCATCCCTCCATTTTCGTTGGGCAGCCTGACACAGCAGAATCTCTCTGTTAACTTACCCGTGCCCTATTCAGTGTATGAGTGACTAAGTGATCCTAAACAGATTTTGCTCAATTGAAAGGTCAGCTTT
Organism: Philypnodon macrostomus; assembly: GCA_036025475.1. Lineage (NCBI taxonomy): Eukaryota > Metazoa > Chordata > Actinopteri > Gobiiformes > Eleotridae > Philypnodon > Philypnodon macrostomus. The sequence goes on along the minus strand of JAVQKC010053346.1, from coordinate 11,974 downwards.
TGAGTCCTGCAGATTTTATACCCTTTAGGAGAGAAAAGAGAAGAGTATCTAGTATCTGGGCAGCCTAACAGAATGTCCACTAAACAGATGGTTGGTGGTTCGATTCCAACTCTTCCACTCTGCGAGATAGTAGAAGGCTCAATGATGATCGGTTTTATATATTGATTTTCTCAAGACTCAAAGACACTTTACAATTGCATTACATTATTCATTCTCTCCTCAGTCACACCCTGTGGTGGTAAGCTACTGATGTAGTCACAGCTGCCCTGGGGCACACTGACAGAGGTGTGGCTGCCAGTCTGCTCCTCTAACACCAAACACCAATCACACAACCACAATGCAACACATCGACAGTATACGCTCGGACGGGGATTCGAACTGGCCTACCCACTACGCCATTGCCATAAGTAGTATCTAGTATCTGGGAAACCTAACAGAATGTCCACTAAACAGATGGTTGCTGGTTCGATTCCAATTCTCCCACTCTGCGAGATAGTAGTAGACTCAGTGTTTGATCCAAAGCCAGGGGTGGGCAAACCTTTTGACTCAAAGGTCACATGGGGTTTAAAAATGGGCTTCTTTGTAAACTGCCACCATTTCTTGACAAATGAGACATACAGCCTTGGATCAGACCTCAGTGAAAAAATATGTCGATGTGGTGTTAACTGGTTACTGCAGGTTAGAACAACATGATTATCATTTAAAAAATATGAGAACATGGTGGTGGGCTGGATTAAAAAGCCTAAAGGCAGTTTTCCCACCCCTATCCTCTTTGCCACTGTAACAGGGGGCCGTGGCCACATGAGCGTGAATCCTGCCATAGATCAGATACGTCAGATACAGACACATTTGCATCCCCCTTCTGTTCCTCTTCCCAAACTATTGTTTGGAAAGAAAAGTGCAACTCCGGAATAGCGTTAGTAGTTTTGTATTGCCGCGCTTGGTTTGAGCCTCCTGTCTTCCACAGATGTGATACCAAACAACTCACAAAAACTCAACAACCTCCGGCTCTCCCGAAAGGCAAAGACATAAGTAAACCTGTGCGCTCATACGGCGGCAGAAGCCCTAGCAGCGGGGAAATTAGCTCGGTCGCATTACGATATGTCAGCCATGCATAAATCTTGCTGACGTGCCGGCTGACTCTAATGGTAAACTTGCGCGGTCGCAGCAAAAAAAAAAAGAAAAACTACAAAAAAAACAACAGCTCCGACAACTATATGTTTCGACATCATGGTATTTGCATAATTTACCAAAAGCCAATGAGGCAGGGCGAGGAGTGGCGGGTGATAGTAATAAGTGTTTGGTGGTGGGGACGGGGGGGTAGAAAGGAAGAGAAAGGCAAGAAAGATCGCTAATGGTTCGCCTATGGGGACTTCTCCGCGCCACGGGGGAGGAAAATGAGAAATATTTTTCAAACAGCGGGGGTAAAGGTTTTAAAACTAGGAGCGCGTGGGGAGATAAAGATGTTCCTGCCGACGGGGGGAACGCGCAGCAAAAAAGAGGGAAAGTGCCACCGACCGCGATGACAAAAAAGAATGCCCCCGTAATTTGGGCATTAAGAGGTAATAATCGTGTTTCACCGATGATATTAAAAACGGTAACCCGCGTCGCCGGAGCCTCGAATGGATAAATATATAAAGAGTGGGGAGGGAGGGAGGGAGGGAGGGGGAGGAGCACTGTCAGGTACGGAGGTAATGAGGTGATGTGGGGGTGGTTAAAGGGGGGGCTGGGTAAATATGGAGACACTACTGATGTTCTGTAGGGATATGAGCAATACAGTCAACGGTGGAACTTAAAGGCATAGTCCATAAGTTTCCTAAAACATAAAGTTAAAAAAAATGGACTATCTGACCCCTATGATGTAATGTACGTCGTCGGTAGTCTGTAGCGGCCAGGGGGAGGGACTAAAAGGAAAACTCAACTACTATTGGTCAAAGTGGTAATCCACAAACTGCGATTTGATGTTGCAGTTGAGGCCAGGGGAGGGACTAATGACAGATTATCTACATTACATCTAGATTTGTATTTTACATTTTTTTTTCGAACACTTCAAAAGATCAAAACGATTAGACAGCAACTTAATATAAAATGTGAAGAGTTATAATAAAGAGCGAAAATCATCTCATTTTTATTATTATATTGGCGCTGTGTCATCTTCATAATTAATTCATAATAAAATGTCATGGTTTTTTTGTACTGTTTTGAGACAAGCTTATTAGTTAGGTATTGTCTGTTTAAAGTGAGGTCATGGAAAATATAAATGGAAAAATGCATTTTAAAAAAGTATTTTTACTTTAGTGCATTCCACCCCAGAGCACAGTTACAGAATACTGGCTACATAAGTACAAGCTAGAATAGGGGACTGATACGGTATAAATGAGTGGCTCTCAAACTGTGTTGTGGGGGCCACTGGGGTACTAGGGCTCTTTCTAGAGTTACAGGAGTCTTGGTTCAGGGGCTTGGGGAATCCATAGAGAAAGATGTGCCGATGTGACTAAAATATAGACTAACCAATAATCCAAATAAAAATTAAAAAATAAATATTGTCTAGTAACCCTAAAAACACTAGCCACAGTGGCCAGTGAGCAAAAAAGTTGTCAAGCCCTTGTCAATGTACAGTGGAAACATAACAGATAATGAGGCCCATGAAAGGGTCTCCTACGCCTGCCCAAATGCATCCTAACCCTCTCCAGCAGCCCTAACCCAGATCTAAAGCAGGACTAGACAAAGTATAAACACATATTTAAAATATCAGGTAAAAAAGGACTAAACCAAGACTAACCAAAGCCTTAACCAAGAAAACCAGGACTAACCAAAGCCTTAACCAAGAAAACCAGGACTAACCAAAGCCTTAACCAAGCGCACCAGTACTAACCAAAGCCTTAACCAAGAAAACCAGGACTAACCAAAGCCTTAACCAAGCACACCAGTACTAACCAAAGCCTTAACCAAGAGCTCCAGGACTAACCAATGCCTTAACCAAGCGCACCAGGACTAACCAAAGCCTTAACCAAGAAAACTCCTCTTCTCTATGCAGTGGTATAATTGTAATCCATCAGTGGTCGGTGCTAGCTGAAAAGATGGTGTGTTTCAATGAAGAGATTAGGGTCTGAACACAAACACATGACAAATCCCTCTTAACCCCGCGAGCCCAAAAACACACCTCCGCCTCACACCGAGCCGCACCGATGTTATTAAACACAACTCTGTAGATTTACTTCCTTCACAAGTGCCATTTAGGCGACCGCGGCAGGAAGCGCGCCGCTGAGAGGCAGATTACAGGTTGCCATCGTGGCTCTGTGGCGCGGATTGACAGGGCGTCATTTTGCCGCAGGGACACCTCCCGTGTTGTTGTGACAACCGCTCATTACCCGAGCGGGGAGATGCTCTCAGCTGCAGGTTTCAGCCCACATGCAAATGGACACAAATGGGCTCCGACCGAGACCAAGCTAATCACGGCCTTCACACAGGCTGCCTTTGTCTCAGCCACTTTACTCACACATCTACTTGACACTTCTTAAGGTGGACATGTGCGAGCTTTAGACATCAACTCAACACTTCTTAAGGTGGACATGGGAACCCTTACAATGTGGTGTATGCATGTATGTCTCGAAATCTTGCAACGCTTGCGATTGATGTGGGTACCTGCCAGACAGATGAGAGAAAATGCAGTTCCCGTTCCTGAACTGTTCCATTTCACGAGCATTCCATCCCATTATGTTCTTGGGAGTTGGGACCACTCCAGAACAGTTTCAGCGTTCTGGAATAGTTGGACAGTACATAATCCACATTTAAGGGCATATTCGCACAACCGTACCATGCCCGGGCCCGAATTACCCCCAAAGTATGATACGGTTGTTACAGGTGGGCTAGAGCACAGCGCTAGTACATCCAGCTACCTTTGCAAAACTAGCAAAATCCAAAATGTCTAATGTCTAAACAATTAACCCTGCACATTGACGTTAGCTACCAGCCTATTGTCTCCCTGTTGACGTAACCGGGGCTTTTGGCACTGTTCTGTTGTGCTGTATGAGTGTGGGCCAGCCATGCGAAATGTTGCAATGAAGTTATCAAAGCAAAGCTAGCCTATGTTAGCATTAGCGGTTTCCTGTTATGGTTGGACAGCAATAGGTGGTTCTCGCTACGTAAATCAAAACATGTAATTACATTAATTAAAGAGACTATTATTAATTATTAATTATTATAAGGTCAGTGGGTAACATGTGGCACACTGGCGCAGTGCTGAGAATTCAATGTTCAGAAAGATAATTTACCATTAGCTTAAGGTGGAGAGGAAAGGTCATTTGTTGTTAGTGATAATGTACTGCAATTTCAATATACAATCGTGTCTACAATTTACATGGTTTGGAAAAGATGCAATATCCTGTGAGTGGCAGTTCTGCGGGCGAGAATGACTTGCTGATGCCAGAGGTCAGGTTTGGGGTAGCAATGGGATTTTTGGCTCTTTGGAGGGAGCCGAACCTTTTTAGATCCTTTCATTTCAAAGAGATGCTCAAAAGGCTGGCTCATTTTAATATGTATTTCTATAACTCATTGTAGCTGTGAAATATACATGTGTGCAGGAGACTACAGACCGTTCTCTTCAAAGACCTGATTTGTTCATGGGGACGTCACAGCAAGGTCTACCTAACAAACAGCCGATGGATTTTTCTGAGTTGGCTATACTTCTTTTTAAAAACAAATAAAATATCTTCTCGCTCGACCTTAAAACATCCAAATAATTTTTCCGAAGGGCCAATTAAGCTCTCCCCATCAACGCCTTTGTTTCATGTTCCTTAAAAAGACTTCATCTGACATAGCGGTGTTGTGCGGCAGACTAAATGATGCCATTGTCTTTGGTAATGCTGGCTCTCATTCTTGGGGTCACGTTTGATTTGAGTGCCAGTCCATTAGCGGCGGGTGGAGTGGTAAACAGGAGCAGCGGGGGTCGCTTTTTAGCTTGCTCGTTCTTCAGTGGGTCTTTGGGGTTTAACATACTGAGAGTGACAGGTGTATACAGGATGATTACTTAGTACAACGACTGGAGAAAGCAACTAAGTGGTATGGTAAAAAATTCCATCAAAAAGCTTAAGAAATAATATGTGAATTTATATAAATCAAAACTAGTTAAGATTAATGTTTTAGATCTGGTTTAGTCCTGTTTTTCTGCAATATTTTAATCACTTGTTTAGACCTGGTTTAGACCTGGTTTAGACCTGGTTTAGTTCTGGTTTAGTTCTGGGTTAATGCTGTTTTTTTGCATTCATTCTTACTTTAATACCCTGTCTGGATCAGACCTGGGTTAGACTTTGGTTAGTCCTGGTTTTCTTGGTTAAGGCTTTGGTTAGTCCTGGTTTTCTTGGTTAAGGCTTTGGTTAGTCCTGGTTTTCATGGTTAAGGCTTTGGTTAGTCCTGGATCTCTTGGTTAAAGCTTTGGTTAGCCCTGAATTTCTTGGTTAAAGTTTTGCGTTGTCCTGGTTTTCCTGGTTAAGGCTTTGGTTAGCCCTGGTTTTCCTGGTTAAGGCTTTGGTTAGCCCTGGTTTTCTTGGTTATGGCTTTGGTTTGTCCTTTTTTTTACCTCCTATTTTAATGATTGGTTTATACCTGGTCTAGTTCTGCTTTAGGTCTGGGTTAGTGCTGGTTTCGACCTGGTTTAGTCTGGGGTTATGCCTGAGTTACACCTGGTTTAGTCCTCATTTCTGCAAAATCCTCTACTTCCCTATTCCATTGTTTAGAGATAGGTTAGTCCAGGTTTAGTTCTGGGTTATGCATGGGTTTAATACCTGGTTTAGTCCTTATTTTTTCATTAATCCTTACTTTAATTCCTTGTAGGCCTGGGTTAGTCCAGCTTTAGACTTTGGTCCTGTTTCATCTTGGTTAAGGCTTTGGTTAGTTCTGGGTTAGACCTGGTATAACACTTAGTGTTATTCCCTATATGGATACATTGTTTAGACCGAGGATAGTCCTGGTTAAGACCTAGGTTTATTTTTCATTTGTGCCTGGTTTAGACCAGAGTTGGAACTGTTTTAGACCTGGTTTGGTCTTTATATCTGCAAAATTTCCGACCTCCCTAATCCCTGGCTTAGTCGTGATTTATTCTTGGGTTAGTCCTGGTTTAGACCTGGGTTGGGCCTTGTACGTGCTTGGATTAGACCTCCTTTTAGACCTGTTTTTATTGTATTTATTTTTTCTTTTTTTTGCCATTATTTCCTACTTTAATGAGTTGTCTAGACCTGGGTTAGACCTGGTTTATGCCTGGGTTAGTCCCAAATAAAGCTTTGTTTTAGTCCTGGTTTAGTCTATCACAGGCTAGCTAATGTAAGTCACCATTGCATTTTACCATGTTCAGCCATTTTTTATAATATCAGATATTAATGCCCACATTGCAATTTCTGTAACCCAGTTGTTAGATCATGTTTGATTTTTGTTTTTTATTATTGTTCAAATAAATCTTATACATGGATAAGCATTTATGGTGTTTACAGACATAATGAATGATGAATATGGATATTATACAGTAACTTCATAAACAGCTTAACTTTTATATTAACCCGGATACTCACTATGTAAACACTGACTGACTTTGGCTTTATAAGTATTATTTCAGTTTTTATGGGATATACCGAAACAATTTTGTCTTTATTGTAAAATAATTTTGGATAGTTCAGTTGTTTTTGTGTGTTTGAAGTCTACATCTCCATCACTACAGAGGCAATTAATACGATGTCTTTTTTGAAAACACGCTGTTCTGTATATACCGATAATCCAGTTGAAGACCTAATCGGACTAGTCTCAGGGAAGTCCAGGATCATCTTCTTCAAAAAAAGCCCCCCTCAAAGAAATAATTGGATCATATTTTTGAAAGTTTAATAATCAATGTGTGTTATTATACAGAGTTAATACATTTTTCTTCCCAAAACTTTCATATGACTTTTTAAAAATTTGCCCCTTACAAAGGTCACTTCAATGTTAATCAAAACTGTGTTTGTATTTATTTTTTTATTCAAGATATTAAGATAGATTACATAAATATTTAAGCTTTAAAATCATACAGTAGGCTACATTCTCATGTTAAATATTACTGTACTGTATTTTGTTCCTGGGGTAAAGATGCATCACATTTTGACAGAAGATATCAAAATTTCCAAAACTTTATCCAAACAATAAAAATGTTCTATATATTAAACAAGGTTAAATAAATGTAGTCATAATTTGCCACTCATATTCGACATAAAATTACATTTAATTTTGTTTTTTATCTAAGTAATACACATTTTTTTTAAATAACTTTTCAAAAAACAGAAATTACATTGAAATCTTCTATGATTGACCATATGAACCTTGTTATACATCATACTGCAAGCCAAAGCTGTTTTTCTAAGGATATTAAACAAGCATTGGTAAATTTGATTGAAAAATATACATTTAAAAAAAATTATATTTCAAATTTTCAGAACTTTTCTGGGTTTTCATGACGGGTTTTCATGATCAAGCCAAACAAGTTTCTCCCGCCCAAAAATGAAAACTATGATTCGTATAAATATGAGTTGCTCTCAGTTGGAAGCATGTATAAATCTGCCTATAGTTAAGTGCTGTGTCTTACATGAATTACGGTAAGTGCGGTCTTTCTGGTCAATACAAACCGGCCGCATTACACTGTCCATTATGTCCTTGACAAGATGTGTTCGAGGGAAATAGGATTTAAGACGTCTGGGCCGCTACGTCCACTTCCTTGTTCTGCCATAAAGTGCTCCCTAATCTGGAAATAGAGTTTTCTTTAACATATTGCCTTTGATGGCGGGGTGCGTGTAGGGAGGAGGGGGGGAGACACAAACAGCTCAAAGCAAGCCTCATAATCTAATAAATTGAAACTGTGAAGTGATAGATGCAGCTCTTGCGGGCCCCCTCCCCAAGACAAAAAGCTACAAACTCATCCAAACTGGTCACCAGGATTAGGACTTCTATGCCAGATTTCTGCCTTCGTCTATTCTTTGACCCGAAAGCTTGCGTACACGTGAGACTTCGTATTAGCCACGGAAAAAATAGAAGATAATCCTTGGATATATGAAGTCTTGGGATAGTGGACATGTGTGAGCCAAAAATGCGACAATGCAAAGTTGACTGGGGTCCGATGATATGGAAGGATTGAAAAGCCATTGACTTCACAAGGCCCGCTATGCAGTCCCAATATGTACCAAGTAATCTGGGGGGGTCCCAGAGGAGGAGCCCAAGGTGTTTTATTTTTATGGCATTTTTTGTTTGTTGTTGTTTATATTCTTATTGTTTTTCATTAAAAAGTAAAAGATTTTTATTGTATGGCAATTATGTACAATTTTATAATAAAAATAAAAATAATTATAGTTTTTACTTAACTGTAATTTATTAATGATTTTCACTTTTAACTTTTTTTGTATTTTGATAATTATTCATTGTGTTTTTTTATTTTTATTTGGGGTTTTTTTACTATTATTACATGTATTTACGTATTTTTGTTAGTTTTTTATTCTTCTGATGATTTTCTTTCTTTCTATGGAGAACCGTTTATTAGCTATACCACCCATCCCATTCTTCCACTGAGAGGTGCAAAGATGCCACCCCCCCAAAAAAAATCCTCACACATCTCGACAATGCCGAGCGTCTCCCTTGGGTGCTACAAATCTGTTATCATTGTCTTTGCATTATCATAGGTCTGCCGCTTTCAAGGTGCACCTGAAAGAAATAAAGCGGATTAGCGCAAATCTGGATCTGTGAGAAGAAGGGTCTAAGATGTGGCAAAATTGGCTGGTTTGGGAAGATTTCGACCAAACACTGTAAAACCCAACTGACTAAAAGATGTTGGTTATTTTAAATGCTTTAAATTTGCTCATATCATATAAGTTAAGTTACTGCATTGTATTCATTAGTGTTTTTTTTTTTATTTCTGTATTTTGTTAGTAATACTAAATAACCATCCAGTTTACACAATTGCCATAGAAATTGAGATATTAATTAATACAAGCAAATTAAATAAAACATTCTACCATTACTAACTTAAATAATTTGAGTTATATAAAATAGTTAATAGTTCTACACCTTTAAACAATTTCAGTTTTAGTTTTACCCAATTCATTTCAGCTGGATTGACCATTATCAGGTTTTACAGTGCGCAGACCACCGGGGACCATTGCCGAGTTGTGCCATTCTTATAAACCTAAATACCACTTGACATTGGGGTAGGCTTTGTGTTTCCGGGAGGGGGACTGGGGGGTGTGGGGGGTGCTCTGTATTCCGGGCCTATCTCAGTGCTGGCAGGGGCGTCGGGGATTCCATGGCTGTTTGCCCACCCCTGGATGATGTGCCCACCCCGGACCCCGCTCGGTCAGTCTTTAGTGGATTTGCGGAGATGCCTTTCATTTCATTCAGAAACATTTTTGGATATTCCCATTTCGGATTGTGACCTCTGCGAAAGAATAATACCAAAAGTTTTGTATGTAAAAATATATCTGTTTCCCAAATGATTTCTGACCTAGAAACTCAAATCTGAATTCTATGAAATGTAATGTTATTTCTTTACATAGTAATTGTTTAAAAATGTCACAACCCATAAAGTGAGCTTTTACTTTGAAGGCCATAGAGCACAGTGCGTCTGGGCCATATTCTTCTGAGGTATTATTTTAACACAAAGAGTTCAAAAGTACATTATCAAAAGGAGAGTATAATCTAGTGAGTGGCAGTTCTGAGGGAGAAAAAATGGTTAACATAATGAAGGTCCGCAGCATGGTGGCAAACTCCACATCAGGGCTACATTATTGGGTACAGAGTTCAATAATAAAGTTGCCACATTTTCACAGTAACTTGCGTCCTGAGTGACATCAACATGGAGAAGATGGGGACTTCAATTTCAAACTCAAATCGGAAAGGAACAATTTCTCTCTTTTCTGCCCAATACAGCCGTGTTATTATACAAGTAGATGCATTCTCCAGACCAGTAACCCACATATGCCTGCTGTACCTGATCCCCACTGGTTCCCTGCGAGCCCGGGACAGTGTACTCCCGGCCCACACAGCACAGACATTAATGTAGCTAGTGGAGTTGTCACTTTCTCAAGGTTCTCCAGCCCAAAATCAATACGCATAATCACAATAATAAAAGCTTCTATGGTGCAGCCGTTTTCACAGTGAGAGAAAGTGCTTGGACAAGACAAAAACATGCACCAATTAATACCAGAGAATATTTACGAAGCACATCCAAAACAAAAAAACAAACTACAGTTTCTCCAGAATTCATCCACACCTTTGGCCCATAACTCTAAGTGCTGGTTGGCAGTTCAATTCCCACTCCAACCAGTCCATAATGCCATTGAGTCCTAGGGCAAGACATCCATATTACGTAAATATATATTGGGTATGTTTTTGATGGAATGAATGAAGTTGTCATTGCTGTGGTACAGTTGCCACTTCTCTGTCAGTCTGCCCCAGGGCAACTGTGTCTACCAACACCAACTACCAACCAGCACTACCAACTACCACTGTTGATATTATTTTCTTAACATGGGAAAGACTTCACCCATATTACCTGAATATATTTGTTAGTTTTGAATTGTCAATGATGTGGTACGGTTGCCACTTCTCTGTCAGTCTGCCCCGGGGCAACTATGTGTACCAAGATAGTTAAACATCCATTATTATTATTTTATTAATGTTGCACTGATGTAGATTTGAATAAAAAAAACAACTTTTTTGACTTCTACAGTTTCTCCAGGAGTCATTCATAACCAATAGTACTGGTTGGAAGTTCCATCCCCGCTCCAACCAGTCCATAATGCTGTTGTGCCCCTGGGCAAGACACTCTATTGACACTAATTTGTTTAAATGAATGTGTTTGTGGTGGTGTAAGTTAATTTGTCAACGATGTGGTGGTACGGTTGCCACATCTCTGTCAGTCTGCTCCAGTCTGCTTTTTTTTAGTTATTTATTTTTTATTTCTACCATTCTTCTAGACTTTAGCCAGCTAATTTGTTCCGTTTCTCCATTTCTGCAGTATTTCTTAATATTTGAGGGTTTTGAAGCAATGGCAGCAAAAAACTACCGACCAAAAAGATCTCATATTCATTACAATTAAGACAATTCCTCAAACTGCAATCAATCTTGGTCAGGTCTGTTTCCTGTCCAGAGTGAAACACTAAACTTGACGTTGTGCCTTGACCGCCCCTGTTTGAACTGCAGATTGTTCAAAATGCACTATCCCAATCTTTTTCCCAGGAATGTTAAGGATCTTTGCTAAAACTCTCACCGTTATAATTCCCGTTGGACTGGGAATTGGGGACCGCTGTTTTAGGCTGCGTTCCAAAGTTGACCTCGAAGGTATGTGTCTTTGGTGCTCCACTCTCCCACGTCCCGCCTGGGCCAGAGGAAAGCACACAGAAATCAAAGAACCCAGACGGGAGGGAGGCTAAAAAAAGGATATGCAACTGGTCCAGAAACACGTACAGCTGACCACAATACGAGGCCACACAGACATCAGAAGAGGACCGGGGGGATGTCTTGGTGGGCTCGGGGTTTGATTCTCAGGCCGGCCGACTACTGTGTGGAGTCTGCATGTCCTCTCCGTGTCACCGCGGGTTCTCTCCGGGTACCCAAAGACACGCATGTATTAGGAGAAATGTCCCTAGCACATCCCTGGAGATTAAAAAATTTAGATTAGAACAGGGGAGCTTTATTTTATTCAGACCTTAACTACATTGTACCTAACCCTAACCCTAACCCTAACCTTAACTGTTCTGTATCTACAATGTAATTACAGTTTGTTACACAGTGTATTACATTGTACTTAATGAGGTAGATACAATGCAGTTCAAGTAAAGTGTGACCGAATTGTGTTACTGCGGGTTGTCCTTGTTGTTCCTCTCACTTTACAAAGACATGCTTTTGTTTGTGAGCTTGAGAATCTAAATGTTGCTCTCTCTCTCTCTCTCTCTCTCTCTCTCTCTCTCTC
>JAVQKC010053338.1:0-11012 GCA_036025475.1 Philypnodon macrostomus | reverse complement strand
TGGTTTAGTCCTGGTTTAGACCTGGTTTTGTCCTGGTTTAGTTTTGGTATGTGTGTCTTTATGTGTACAGGTTTATATTACAGCTTCAGTCTCCAGTGAAGATTAGTCCACGCCTCAGTAGCTCTGTAAACTGTAATGATGAGTCTGTCTTTTATCCGGGGTGGTTCAGATCTGCTCCTGGTTCCTAATCTCAGGAGACATTCTCAGCATGTTCCAGATCAGAACACGTATGTAAATTTGCAGCAGGAGGTTTACACGCTTCATACATGTAATCAAAGGAATGTAGAGACATCAAACATGCCAAGAACACGCCAGAATACAAACGAATATGTGGTTTGACGATACTTCACAGAATAGATAGTTATTCATGTCCATATGTTTCTGTTAGAGATTACACATGTATACATGTACATTCAACTGGGAGTATTTCAAACACCAGTGAAGAACGCTCTGATTCATTTTTATGGAGAGTCAAAGCTGAGATGTGTTGTGAGTTCTACATATGATCGATCTGGAAATGCTCCTATAGAAAACACCCCGAATGAGCAGGGAGGTGATTGACTGAAGCACAAAGCTACGACTGATATGACGTAGCCAAACGAGGAACTGCTAAATGAGTAAAAATTTTATTAATTACATTACCCCCCCCCCCCCCATGTTGATAATAGGTTTGGCTAAAACGCTTGTCTAAAGCCTAAAGCCCTCCCACTCACGCCAATCCTGCCACACGATTGGCTGAACCAGTGGTGGTTTGGTCTCGGAACGGATCAGTGGGAGCAGAGCAAGACAAATTCGTAAGTGTCTCTTTGTGAGCCCTGCGACTAAACCACAATTGTGCAAAATGTACCCCAACTATGACCCACAGTTACTGTAATAGAAGCTAAACCAGGAATCAACCAGGAATCAACCAGGAATCAACCAGGAATCAACCAGGACTCAACCAGGAATCAACCAGGACTCAACCAGGACTCAACCAGGACTCAACCAGGACTCAACCAGGAATCAACAAGAACTCAACTAATCTGCTGACACACACTGGCTCTAGGGCTCCACTTTGAACATAATCCTCTTCTGGTCCATTACATTTCACTCTCTCTCAAACACACTCCCTCCTGTGGACATCTGTCTGGTTTAAAACCGGAGGAGAGGTCTCGAGGGAGGACCTGACCGAGAGAAGTGGAAGTTTGGCCCGAGGCGTCATCAAAAACCTGGCTCTGATCAAAGCTGAAGCATGCATTTTAGAGAGGCACCTGGAGGAAAGCTGTGCACAAGGACCCTGGGCTGGACAATGTAGAAGGTCATTTACAACCCATGGTTCATTTGTAAATCTGTAGAGGGAACACACGGAGGATTGTTGGAGACATGTTTCCTCAATGTTGAGCAGGACGGTCAGTTGTTTGGACGCAAGTGGTCACTGTATAATTTGTGACAAAATCTGATCAAAATAGATCAACAAAAATATAAACAATATGTCACAACGGAGGATTCTGTCAAAGACAAGACAAGGGCATATTCCAAGATTTCCAAATTGTGAAAGAGACCTTAACCCCACTGACAATCTTTGGGATGTGCTGGAGAAGGTGGTCCGAATCTCCCACAAGATCTTGACATGAATGAAACACTGGACGGAAGTAAATTTAGTGACATTGAAGCTCATCGACTGCGTGCCGTGATCAAAGCTAATGGAGTGTTATATGTTTTGGCCAGGCGGTGTATAAATGGCTTGAATACAATTACATTTTGATCAATTTCTACGTCATTTTCACAGTGTTTCATTTGCTGTTCAAGCTTTCTTTATTGGACATAATAGTGCACCATATGTCTCACTATTAGATGCTGTTTCTTGGTTGAGCTGAGTTCCTGTGGAGCGTGCCAGAATGATTGATGAGTCTTTTCTGCAGCAGTTTGAACATATGGGACTAAACCAGGACTAAACCAATACTACACAACCAGGACTAAACCAGAACTAAACTAGGACTCAATCTGGACTAAACCAGGACTCAACCAGCACTAAACTAGGACTCAATCTGGACTAAACCAGGACTCAACCAGAATTAAACCATGACTCAACCAGGACTAAACCAGAACTCAACCAGGACTAAACCAGGACTCAACCAGAACTAAACCAGGACTCAATCAGGACTAAACCAGGACTCAATCAGGACTAAACCAGGACTCAATTGGGACTAAACCAGGACTCAACCAGGACTAAACCAGAGCTCAACCAGAACTAAACCAGGACTCAATCAGGACTAAACCAGGACTCAGTCAGGAATAAACCAGGATGAAACCAGGAATAAACAAGGACTTAACCAGAACTAAAACAAGACTAAACCAGAAGATTCTTGGTTTGAGCTGAGATCCTGACTGTGGAGCCTGATTGAGACACATATGGACGTCCAACTGCTCCACACTGAAGCCAACAGTTCTCTGAGGAGCCACATACTTCCTCTGTTTTGTTAAGATCAGTGCAAAGAAAACTGTTTCACGTCTTGGATGGAAGACTGCTTCTTTTACTTAAGTTAATCTCCATTTGACTTGACGAAAGGACACTAAGCCTCTCAATGTCATCCAAGCAACATGTAGGAGACAGAATATTGTATGTGAAAGATTGTCCATGGTTAAAAGATAGTGACTGTGGGGGTAAATTGGACAGCAGCCCAAACGTAGACAGACGAAGACAGTAGACTAGACTAGGCTTCTTGACAGAAATAAAATAATCTCAATGAATCAAATGAGTGCTTTTAATGTTTATGACTTATCCTAGAGACATAATGCCCATGTGTTGTGTGGTTGGTGTTTGGTGGTGGTCAGAGCTGTTATATTACTGACTGTGTTTCCATTGAACATCAAATTGCGCAAATTGGAAAAAATTAATTCTGTTAATGGAAACTCGAAATTCAAAAAAGGTTTTTGCGTATCGCATACGTAGCCGCTCCCGAGGATAAGGGGCTCCATCGCTTCAATAAGACGCCTACGTCTCCTCTGAGCGCTGATCTGAGCGCTATAGTGCCATGGCTGAAATATGAATATATCTACTGTAGACCACAGATATGTTTACATCTGTCGCCATGGTTTTTGAATGACTGAATAATGTGTAGTAAATGAGTGAATAAGTGTCTTTAATTGCATTCATTATTTAATGAAACACAGCATTTGCGAAATTTTATTTTTTTTAACTATTGAAATATTGACTAGGTTTTGCGCATATTTGTAAAGCAAACGCAGACACTGTCAGTTTGCCCCAGGGCAGCTGTGGCTCCAGAAAAATGTAAATACTGGATACTGGATCGGATATATATTGGTGCCAAGATTGGTGGCCCAGAAGCCGGATCGGTAGATTGGTGAATGAGGCCGATACTGGAGCCGCTATTTAAGAGTGGATAAATAATGTGGCAAATTCCATTATATTACTCTGTAACAAACGATCAATATCGGTTATACATTTGGAGTGTCGTTGGGTCTTAGTTATATTACATTTTAGGATAAGGTTTAGGATAATAAAAAGTCGGGTATTGGTCAATCCACAAAGCCCAGATTTCGGGTTCTGTATCGGGACTAAAAAAGCATCTCTACAGAATAGCAATGTGGCTAAATCTCCTTCTTCCTCCATGTATTCTCATCCAGTCTAATAAAAACATAACTAATAGTCCAGTCCAGACGGTTAAAATAACTCATGTTCTGAGACTGTTATCAGTCAACTCGCTCTTGAAAACAGACAGATGTATCCACTCCAAATCTGAAAGAGCTCAAATGTCTGGCACTAAAAACGACCAATAATGTCCCAGACACGCTCTTAAGACCATGACGTCATATCACAGACAATAGGGCTTTTAGATTCAGAGCTGTGGTCAGGAAGTCAACACACGAGCTCAAAGACCACATCTGTGCAGGACATGTCCAAATGGTGACTCACAAATCAATAAATCAATGATAAATTATTATAATATTATTGCATATTTATTACATTAGTGGTTCCCAAATTGTGGTATGGGGACCACTGCTGGTTCTAGTGGTCTTTTGCAGGATTTGATAGTCCTGGTTTTAGAGCTGGTTTAATTCTAGTTAAATCTTGATTTAGACCTGGTTTAGTCCTGGATTAGGTTTTTTCTCAGTCATTGTAATTTAAAACCTGGATTAGTCTTGGTTTAGACCTGGTTAAGAACTAATTTAGATTTGGTTAAGTCCTGGTATAGTCCCTGTTTTCGTCCTTGTAAATGTATTTTATATGTATTAACAGCTGTAGTCCTGTGTAAGGATTATTTTGATCCATACAGTGGTATAAGGGGGTACTTAAACAAATGAAACCCATCGGTCTAGACACTTTATGTAAATACATTTTTAAAACATATGGGAAGTCTGAGGGGAAATGTGTTTTTAGCAAATATACAGATTGTATTTGTAGAATAAGAGGCAGACCTCCACCAAGGCTGTATCGCATAATGCTAAAGCTATAGTGCCCAGACCTGCACTTAAACAATGAATCATGTAGCCCTATTGTGTATGTCACAATAGTAAAACAAACAATCCACAAAAACTGAATAGTTATTCTTTTACTGACCCCTTGTGGCCTTATCCTGCAATGTCACATAATCTTAGGTTACATTACACCGGAGCAGTGGGCAGCCTCGGAGCAGCGCCCGAGGGCCCATCTCCAGATCTGAGCCAGGATATTGGTCAGGATGTACCTAGCTGGAGGATTAACCTAATGTGCATATTTCGGGTTGATGGGTGAAACCGCAGTATTCGGAGGAAACCCACCCAGACACGGGGAGGGACCCAGGACCCAGGACCTTCTTGCTGTGAGGCAACAGTGCTAACCAGCCTCTGTTGTGTCCAACACTCATTACACACTATCTATACAACAAACATAACCCAGGGGTAGCCTGTAAAACAATACAAAGATTGTGGTAGTTTGAGGAGCTTGACCAGGAAATGGCTTCAGGATGACGTTCCTGTATGAATGGAACAACAGACACAATGCAAACCAATATTCTGACTCTACAAGACGACTGAACTCAGTGACTAACCTGTCTAATATAAGGCTTGGTTTTGATGCCAGCTCATTTAATCTGGTGTGTTTAGTCATGTCTAAACCTGTTCCCTGGCCACATGCCTTTGGCAAGTCAACAAGTAATGATATGGCTAGCACGATTTTTAAAACTACATACAATATATTCAGCTATAGGTCATTGGAAACATAAATATTATCTCATGTTTGCAAAGGGGACCCATATTTTGATTGGCCATAACAGTTGGGAAACACCCAAATCTGGTTACATCATTTGGTTTGGTATTTGGTCTTTGGTCTATAGGACACAAGGTTGCACTTTTGATCTTTTATTCTAGATACTTTCTAGATTTTGAATGTCCACATCTCTATAAAGTCAATTAAAACCTGAAGCAGAACTGGCAGCATTTTTCTATTTGACATTCCTGAGGCTTGTATCCAGAGAGACAGCACGGGGGCCATAGTGTTAGTATTGTGTGTAGACTATCCAGACATAGGCCTAACAGCTGTCTTCAGGTTACACCACTGTCACATATGGTTCCTCTTACCACTCCCCCCCACAGTGAGTCCACATTGTGTTGAGCAGCGTCTTTAGGGCTGTTAGGGAAATTACATGGAAACAGCGGTGTCAGCTGGTGCAGGGGCCCACACCTCCGCTGAGACGTGGGGGTAATGATGGACCACTCTGGGCCACGAGTGAGGCATACTGTTGATTGTGATGAAGAGTCTGTACATTGACTATATGGTAACATGGGTTATTGAAGATACTTTTGGATGGTCCTTTTCTGGAGCCATATTTGAAGGAGAGTGGACAAAGTCTCTGCTCGAAATATAGTCTAATGAATGAAAATAACTTATGAAAATGTAACATGGGTAGTGTGAGCATTGTTTATCTCAAATGTGGACCAACTGTATTGTCCAGGATATAATCTTTACATTACCTCCCCACTCCCTCTAGTGGATCCAAGTAATATAACAGGCTCCCCGAGACATCCTGCCAACACACCTAAAACTGTGTTGAGTAAGTAGCCTGTATCGTAGCCCTGCGTATGACATTCATAATGACGTGAATGTCCAGTGCCTCCACACATACTGCTACCTGTAAGTTTGTATTGTTTTTTAGTTTGAATCAGACCTTTTTTGGTAAAAGTCTTTCACTCTCTCCTCAAGGTTTTTCCGTCCACACATACGGAGGACTAGGCTGAATCATTGTAAATCCTCATTAAAAGTCCCTCTGAAGCTATAAAAGACCCAAATAAAAGTCATATTCACACTAAATGGTACAAACATTGATTCCTTGTGTGTGCCGTTGGCTGCTTGGGTACACTCACTTAGTTTGTAGGGTAGAACCCACCCTTCAACTATAAAGATATATGATCCCAAATTGCATCCTAATAAAGATAATAGATTCAATGTATTTATGGCTTTTTAATCATTTACATTAGCCACAGTTGCCGTGGGGCAGACTGGGCCATTCCTCACCAACAGCCTCTCCAACCACCACCGAGCGCACAACCACAATCTCACGAATACTTGTACACTTAAGGCCTCCACACACCAAAGAAACTCTCTTCATACGCTCTTCATCCTATTTAAGTTCAGTTTAAGGCCCAGGTGGCAATAGTTTTTGGCTCGCGTCACTTCCCCTCTTCCGCCCGTGAGCTGATTGGCGCAGAAGTCGTAGTGCTAGGCCAATCAGATCGCTCCGTGCCTAAAGACTCGCGACGTGGATTCGTCACACTCAATCGCCCAAAAACTGGTCAGATGGATTTCATCATCGGGGGATGGGGGCATACGCGCCATAGATCCGGGGGTGAGCGACGGCTTCAGATGGCCGATGGTCACTTTGGCGTGTGGAGGCCTTAATGTGGCAGACACTGGAGGCAAGTGGGTGGTTGCTCAAGGACACAACAGCAGTATCACAAGGAGTGGCGGCCTATTTGATATTCTGGTCTACTGATGCCCAGCCATTTTATCCACTTTGCTTCCCTATAGTATTGTAAACAAACAATACCTTCATGACAAACTATTGAGGTTAAGGTATTGTCTTCTCTGACCCGCCAGGAGAAGGGGCAGCCTCTGTGCAGCACCTAGGGACCAGATCATGAGCCAGGATCTTGGTCAGCATGTACCCAGCTGAAAGATATGCCTATTTTAGGTTGATGGGGGAAGCCAGTCTCCTCAGAGAAAACCAACCCACACACGGGAAGAACATGCAAACTCCACAGAAAGGCAGAAAGGGTCCAATTCTTTTGCTAAAAGACAATAAGAGGATAAAAGACATAGCATACTTTCTCTTTAAGCAGGCAGATTGTGAGCTCTGTGGACGACATCGATGCAGACAGACCTTATACAAATGCCAGCCCTGCCCTCCAGCCTGTGACTGCTCCCTCACCACCTGCTCGTGTCCCGTGGGTCCCGCGGCAATTACGTCTAAACCAGGTGCAAACCAGAAAAAATAAAGGACTAAACATGAACCAGATCTAATCCAGTTCTGGAACGAAGAAATGTTAGCGCTTTAAAAATAAGCGGTGTTCTTCTGTAGCCACAGCCGCCCTGGGGCATACAGACAGAGACGTGGTTGCCATTCCGTGCCTACAGCCTCGAACCGCCACCAAAGACCAGTAACGCAACCACATTCATTCTTGCCGATGTGGGTTAAGTGTCTTGC
Organism: Philypnodon macrostomus; assembly: GCA_036025475.1. NCBI lineage: Eukaryota > Metazoa > Chordata > Actinopteri > Gobiiformes > Eleotridae > Philypnodon > Philypnodon macrostomus. The sequence continues at coordinate 3,330 of JAVQKC010053338.1, read as the reverse complement.
CCATGGACACAATGACAGTATTTGAACCGCCAACTCTCTGGTTATTGGACAACCGCTCTTCCAGCTCTAGTTGAGTCTATCCTTACCTGACAGAGTTGGTCATTGACCCTCGTGTCGCCCCGGGCACCTCTGGATGGTAGCCGTTGGGGATGGCCCATCGTCCAGGCTGACTCAGCACAAACTCAGACCTGCTGCCCGGGATTGTGGTCCTCAGGGGGGAACCTCTCACTCCGGCCACCGCTCCACAGTACGGCTGCTCAAATATGGAAAAACAATAATCATGAATATTTTGGTCAAATTTGAAAACGATGAACCACTGGGTGTAATACGTATATAATTGTTTTTGATTTAATAAAATATATTTCAGTTTATTTTGTCAATTTCAACTGAAACTCAATTTTAATTAAAGTTATTTAACATTAGCTCCAGCCTTTAAAGGTGTTCTGTAAGTTTCTGATCCTGTTCTACAATGTGAAATATGAACTCTGTCATAATTATTAATTTACTTTAGCCCCTCCCCTGGCCTCTACAACAACATCAAATCAGAGTTTGTGGGTTCCCACTTCGACCAATAGTAGTCCAGTTTTACTTTAGCCCCTCCTCTGGCCTCTAAAGCAAAATCAAATCAGAGTTTGTGGGTTCCCACTTCGACCAATAGTAGCCCAGTTTTACTTTAGCCCCTCCCCTGGCCTCTACAGCAACATCAAATCAGAGTTTGTGGGTTCCCACTTCGACCAATAGTAGTGATGTTTTACTTTAGCCCCTCCCCCTGACGACCTACTTTACATCATAGAACATGGACAACTTTATTCAAAACTAGACTTGTTCAACTGATGCTAGCCAACCTTAGCACATTAATTTTCATTCATTTCGTAAAGTCATTTTGAGCCATAATTCAACTGAAATTCGAATTATACACAGCCGTACCCCGCAGTGGTCATCCCCGTCTTCCACCTCTCGTCCCGGGACATCTAGCCCCGCCTCCGCCCCCTCCTGCACCGTGGCCAGCTCCAACTCCAGCGGCTCGGGACACAGCATCAGCGCCCTCTGTTGAATAAGCGGCGTAAGTGGTGCGTCGAAGCTCACGCAACTGTCCGTCTCATCGGTCAAAGACAAAACATCCAGAGAATCTAAGCTACTATAGCACGTCCCGCCTCGGAGCAGGGCAGACTCCATGATCCTCTCAAACGTGGAGCTAAATCCGTCTTTACTGTCCACTCTAGTGTCTTCTTCCTCTTCGGTCCCTACTTGCTCCACGATTTGTTCGAAGGCAGAGCTGAAAGTGTCCTGGTTTTGGGTCCCGTCCCGCTTTTCTTCATCCCCCGGGACGCCCTCCTCTTCCTCGTCCTCCACCTCAGTGTCCGCCAGCTCCACCGTAGACTCAAACCTGGAGCTGAAAGTGTCCAAATTGCCCCTCTGCGGATCCTCTTCGCAAGCATCGTCGTCCTCTTCTGTGATACCATTGGCCAACCTGTGACCAACGAAAGACCAACCATCAGTAAACATGCATTATGAAGATACATTACAAAATAATACGACGGTGAAGGTTGTCATTCATCCAGGTAGAGGTCATTCTGAAAGTTGAAAAAGGGCATCTGGACGAGGGTTTAATTGTTGAAAAGCTTTCATCTGCCAATCCAGCAGACTTCTTCAGTTCTGGTTAGAAAGGTGGGTGAGCTGAGATTATAGGATGATACTTGGGGGAGTGGTAAACACCTGTTGGATGGGCTGTACCCTACCATTAATATGCTAATGGATCCGCACCTCACTGTCTTCAAAGGAATGGCCCGTCTCCTAGTTCCTTAAGCATAACAAAATGTGCCAATGCCAATTACATTTTGTGCCACTTCATGAATCATGAATAATATTGTTATTTTTTTCACTATTTACCTTTTGTTTTAAAAAAGTTTCTAGTTCCTCTAAAATGGCACAAAATGTTTACCTCTTAATATTCTGAATTCAACTCATTATAGTAACTCTAGACAGTGCCTCAGTTCCGCATCACAATAATGCTTTAGAGGAACGTTTTGTGCCACTTTGAAATATAAGCAACACAAATCAAGATTAACATTCTGAATTCAAGTCATTTGAACTAATCCAGATATTCCTTTTTTGTAGTGTATGCTGGTTTTGGCACTGACTGCCCACTCTTATTTCCTTCAGGGCTTAACAGGCAGCGTTTCTTGTTTTAGCTCTATTAAATAAACATCCATCATGTCATGCAGGGAGGGGTTTTTGGATAGGAGGGGTCCGTGTTGGTACATTATGATGTGAATGTGAGAAGCAGATGCCACACAGACATACTGTGTGTGTTATAGTTGTAGTTGTAGTTCAAAAATGACATTTGTCTTTTTCCCGTAGTACCAGATGCACAATGTTAGATAAATGTAATTAATGTGAAAATAAGGCTACTCAAAATATTGGAAATCTGAACTCAAGCAAAAACTGAGGACTAAACTCACACTAAGGTCTTTTAAAAATTGTATTTGGCCATAATTGGTTAAAAGGTATTACAGAGGTTTGTGATAATTCAGAAGCTAGCATCTGTCACATTCAACACTATAGCAGCCTTGAACAAAGGCTTGTTTTTTTTCCCTTTCTCCTTCCCCTCTTCTCCGCTTCATAGACACGTCATAAATATATACTTAATTCAATGTTCTTCTCGGCCATTTTACAACAAGTTAGCACAAGCACAGCCACTGATACCTCCCATCTTTGCAGCAACCTAACCAATAACAGACAACGCGACCGCAATCAACCAATAGACCCTTTAAAATGTTTGTCATATGAAATGACAAAAAAAGTAGTTTGTGGTGAGGGATATAATCATTCTGAACATAAAATTAAAAAAACAAACAAACAAAAAAAAAACATTGTGGTCATCAACATTTCTGTACGGACTTGTCCAGTAAAACATAAAAATCAAGAATTTTGCCTCCAGCCAAAAGTGTTACTCATGTGTACATAAGATAAACATATAATGTAGGGTACATTCACTAATCAGGCTCTGACATAGTTCAGTGTCACATAGTGGTTGTCATTTGTCAAATCCATCTTAATATTTTGTGGCTAATTATAATTTCTCCATTGAAAATATATGATGGTCTTGCCTCCAGAATTTCGAACTTTCTGTTTACACACGTTGAAAGGGTCTATAGTAAAGAGCAGCCTTGTCAATTATTGGTTGATTGTTTTAGGCCCCCCAGGGTCATATTATTTTTATTTTTATTATTATTATTATTATTATTATTATTATTATTATTATTATTATTATTATTATTATTATTATTATTAAGGAACAAAAAAGTCTAAACCAGAACAAAACTAGCT
>JAVQKC010053336.1:0-20968 GCA_036025475.1 Philypnodon macrostomus | reverse complement strand
CAAATCAAAAAAGTGATTAAGGTCCCATTGGTAACAGTTGTAGCACGTATGGGCAGACGTACGGGGCCGTTTTCGCCGATATACACCTTGCTGTCGGGGACGACAGCACAGGCCTAGTTTGTGTACTGTTAATTGTAATGTAAACACTTGAGTTAACAGTGAACAGATAACTACCCTATTCAGTCGTTTTCAGAATTATTTTCTAAATTTGAGAATATATTAACTAAAAAAAAATAAAAAATTACAATACTGACATCTACACATATAACATGCACTTGTGTTGGCATCTATTAGTGGTCCTGACTATGGCACTGTACTATAAAGTCCAGTCATTATGGCATAATGTCAGATTTTACATTTGAGATTTTATTTGAGCTTTTCCATCTGCTGTTATACAGGTTTTACATTGTGATCAATTTTATAAGATAGAAATATGTCAAGGTGGCTTTTTATAGGGCAGTTGTCCCCTGGTTTGATGGCTCTATATATTGTATGGCTATGCATATGTTGTGATTACAGGGACACATAGCCAAATTTTTTTTGTTCAACATTTATGCATAAGATCACAAATAAACTGAAAATAATTGTATAACAGTGCAATTATTAGTGTAAATGCCATCTGCCTATATGGTTACAGTTACTTCACAAAATACACTTATTGTAACTGTATTAAGTTGCCCTGGTGTGGTCTCATATTGCCATCAATGTATGTTTAGTGCTTATAGAGACCGAAAGCTGTGTTATTTTGGTCCATGCCATTCATGCTTAAGATGAAAGAATAAACCTAAAATAATTTTGTTCTGGTGTCCTGCCCGCCTACGCCAAGCACTAGTCCTATTGTAAATATCCTCTGCGTATGTGGGAATTGTGTTGGCTCTTGCTGGACCTGTGGGACTTTAATCCTAGAGTGTAGTCCAGGTACTGAGCAGGACTGCCTTAATCACACCGCACTAAACAGCATTTCATTCAGAGAGGCAGCAAGACCATGAAATATGAATTCATGAAATATTCATCCGCAACATAACCAAAAATGTGCAGCAATTTTACAGTCTATAACCTCAGTGGCTGCTGCAGAGTGGTGGGGCAATGCCTGAGTTTTGTGTGTGTTTATGCATGTGTGTGTGTGTCTGGATGTGAGGTGAGGGACATAGGTTATTTAATCACGCCAGTGTAAACAACATTTACCACTTGTGAATAATTGACACTATGTCTGCAGAGGCACCAGTCTCTCTAATGTGGGGCTTCAAAACTGGGCCATATTCATTGTGAAAAATGGCTCTTAAGGGTGTAAAATTACAAAAGCTTTCTAGGCTGCATGGCTGTCGTTTGCTTGGCTTCATTTGTCACAGTGGTGTCAATGGGAGGGAGAAGACTCATGGAAATGGCTTGAACCTATTCTGTGGGCACTAACTGTGATAATACGTAACATTATACAGCTTATGTTTATGTAGTATTTAAACAGTGATGTGTATGCAAAGGTGCACATTTTCTCTGCTGGTCCCCAATTAGATGCACTGAAGAAACATATGATTAGCAGCTGAAGAACAAAGACCTCTACCAAGCCTATATCTTGTAAAGGTATATACTGTAACCAGGCCAGAGTTGAAAAGGATAAATGCACACCATGTTCACTGCATGCTCATTGAAATAATATGAATACAAATTGGCAAGACAATGAATGTATAAAGAAAACAGCTGGAATTGGTCATATCTAGATGTATTAGTAGTCCTATGAGGAAATGGAAGTGTGCATTTGTGTAGACCAAAATTAGAGTTGACTTGACTGCATCCCTCACTTGAATAAACTCGCAGATTGACTGGAACACAACATAATATGCCCTTTAATAATATGCATGTGTATCTAGGGAAAAATCCAGAAGAAAAAGTATAAATGCTGTGATGACTCCTCTACCATGTGGCCATTTCAATCAGTAACCACCCTCCCTTTAAAATGTTAACAGCTTTTAAAAAGGACTCAATGGACTGGAGCGCTGCTGTGCTTAACAACAAGACGCCATTTTGGAGCCAGTTTGTCATGAAGTAATTCCAAAGGATCATCAACAAGCGGATCCAGATGGCCGAGACATCATTAGAGCAAAAAAGGCGTCTTTAACCTTCTTTAAGTATAGGCTTTGTACACATTTATTGGTTCAATTCCCATTTTCGTTGGTTCAGAAACTATTACATAAACTGTCTTGGTCTTGTTAAACTTGTAAAATGTGTAACTTTTGCTCTCCCTCAGAAACCTAATTTGACAATAACCGTACCAACAGAAAAAGGCAGTGAGTTTCATCGTTGTAGGTTGGAATTCTACACTGTGACCCGTCTCATGCAAAAGATAGTGAAGCCTAGACTTTCTGTATACGGAAAGTCGTCTGTAGGTTGACTGCCTATTTTCGGGATCCTATATACAGTATGTATGTAACAACAAGCAAAGAGAGTTTTTGCAAGGGGCTTAGAGAGGAGCTGGGGCTTGCGACATGCGAGCTCGTTCCAGCTTGTGACCAGCTTCTGTCTGCTTCTGCTCTTCCTGACCCTTCCTGACCCTTCCTGGCCCTTCCTGACCCTTCCTGACCCTTCCTGTGTCTTCTGCTCTGTGCTGCTATCGTCTGGTCTGTCCTGATGTCTGTAATGTATAAACCTTAGTATATACCGACCTTGGTGTTTCAGCTATTTCTCATGGGGTAATTCTTAGAGATACTTCCTTTCAAAAGGTTGTAGTTTTGGTTTTCAGAATTGAATGCTTATCACTAAAATAAAGACACTTTAGCAGTAGTAGCATATTTAAGCTGTTTTATTTCTTTGGTATGGTACTTTCTAATCATCTCTTTCTAACAGCTAACATTGAGAGCACTAAAACAGGTCAATAATACACAATGTTGCATGAATGTCTGTGTGCCTCAAAATCTTTGGAGGAACAGAAACATTCATATAGATGGAGGTCAAAGGAGACATTTGAAGATTTTTAGAACAAAAAGTAATCTATGTCTGCCCAAGATCAAAGCAAACAGTCCAATTATTAACCATCCAATTTGCAGCAGTTTGTCGCGTATTTGGGAACTCCAGGCTTTAGAATAGGACAAATTCAGTGTCCACTTTATATAACAAGAGACTAGACAGAGATTGTTTGATTTAATGAGCACGGAAAATTGACGTCTTTCTTTTATACATCTGCTATCATCCAAATCAATGGTCAAAAGCTCCTCAGTGGCCTGGTTCGGAAGCAGCAGAGAGCCAGAGAGAAATGTCAGTGCTGTGAGTGTAATAAATGAGATCATTTTCATTCACCGAACCAACCAACAGCACTGATGTCTACTGCCTGTGAACAAGTCAATTTCAGCCACTCCCTTTAGGTCACAAACACAGACATTCACAAGATAACAAGACACACCAAAATCTTGATTTATTTTGAACACTTCACACCTGCCACAGTGCACAGTATGTAATAGATGTTGTATTTTATTTATGTTTTGATTGTTACTTGTGTATGGCAGTCATGGAGAGATTGGCATGTGTGACAAGCTCTGAATACATTGAAATACTCATGCAGGGGGCTGCTGGTAATCAGTTTTACAATAGTTGCAAATAAGAAATATACACATACATGTTCTCAATAAATGTATGTACCTTCAAATTTTAGTCCAGGACCTTTTTAACACTCTCCAGGTTGGTAGAGAAGTCCTGCCTCAAGTGGAGGATTTCAAGTATCTCGGGGTCTTGTTCACGAATGAGGGAAGGATGGAACATGATATTGACAGGTGGATCAGTGCAGCCTCTTGGACGGTGGACCGAACCGTTGTATAAAGAAGGTCGATGTACCGGTCAATCTACGTTCCTACCCTCACCTATGGTCATGAGCTAAACCTAAAGGACAAGATCGTAAGACTGAAATGAGTTTCCTCATATATATATATATATATATAGTACTGTACTGTATAATTGTAACATATTGCAAACTACTCCAAATTTAGTACATACTTTACAGTAGCTAATTTGCAATGAACCACTGCCTAACGTTTGATTTGTTGTAAAAGTCCCTGACATTGAACCTGAAAGATCTCATTAACTTAAAAAGGATATAAGGTATGGTTTAATTTTCATAACAATATTTCTGTTGCAGAGGTGGATGAATTGCAGTAAAGTAAATGTGCAATATGTTATATGATACTCAAATTCTTCCCACTACTTTTGGGCTGAGACAATAGTTTGAATTTGAAGGCTGGATTGCCTATATGTTTACTAATTCTTCTGCAGGCAATGTGATTTAAAGAAAGAACCCTCTTTATATTCAAGGCTGTTTCATTGTGAAGGTTGCTAGGCGTTGTAAGGTGTAGAAATTCAATAATCCTCTTTCATATTACTTCTATCACAAAATGATTTGGGCAAAAGGTGCATTGATCTTGATTTAAACCAGTATTAAAGAAGCAGAAAGCCCCGAATATGTGTCCCATGTGATCTCTCAACATACTGATGTGAATGTGCTGCATGGTGTAAAGGGTATTGTATGGGAATGCTCAAACTGCGTGCTAGTATTTCTCTTCAAGGCAATTTGTTCTCCATTCTTCCACTACAGCTTTGTGCATGTCAGTATGTGTGTAACTAAGCCCCCATGTACTGGATATTGTGTGTTAGGCACTTTGTGATTGGTAGAATCGGTGTGTCTCATAAAGGCGATGTCATGATGGAAATTAATGCAATACATCACAACCACACACCACCAGCACTCCACAGACACACAGAAAGCACACTTTGACACTGCCGCCATGGGCTACCCCTGTAAATAACGTTGGAAATAGAAAGAGGAGTGAAGGGGAGCGAGGGAGAGCAAGGTTCCTAAAATACTGAACACAAAAATTCAACCTTAGAAAGCCAAGACCAAACATTATATGGGCAAAGTGAATATCAAAGCATTTCAGCAACAGAAAAGCAGGTAGTGAATTTAAGGGAAGGGTACAAATGTGCTGAAGGCTATGTGAACTAAGGAGTATGAGATTTTCACCTGACACAGCAAACCAAGTACCAGCCATCTTCTGAAAAGAAGTTGCACCAACCGGGGACTGTATTTCTGCTAACAATGGATAGTGAGGTGTGTATGGCAGCCCAAGATATAATACCAGTGGCAATTTTATTTTGTTAACTCCACCTTGTGCAGCCCTCCACATGTTGTTACATCAAGAATCACTGAGGCATCTCAAAACGCACAAGACAACAGTACATGAACCAGGTGGCTTACAGCAGCAGAAGACCACACCCGGGTGCCCCTTTAAACAAGGTCTACCAAATAAAGTGGCCAGTCAGTGTCCTATCCAAGTTAATTTAAAGCAGTAACAAACTACACAATTTGATTCAGGCTCTGTTTCTAGCACCAGTCTATGGACATGTCTTCTGTTAGTTGAAAAAAATCGACCCGTTAAGTAACCTTATTAGGTCAGGTCAAGATGGATGCCATGGTGGGTCATTTGTCCTGATCAGTGGAGGATGACACCAAGGTTAATGCTTACTTATAAACCTTTCTCTTAACAGAAATAGACAAAGAGAGCTGCGGCGACCCCGGCACCCCCCTGTACGGGATACGAGAAGGAGACAGCTTCTCAAACGGAGGAATCCTGAGGTTCGAGTGCCAGTTTGGCTTTGAGTTAATTGGAGAGAAGACCATTTCTTGCCAGGACAACAACCAGTGGTCGGCAAACATTCCCATCTGCATTTGTAAGTAGCCAAATCTATTAAGCATAATGTTAATGAATGTGATGGGGAAGATAATAAAGCATAGCATGTGCCCGACTGTGATGTTGATCACATTTGGTCTGACCTGTAACCATGGTGATGGTTTATTATGGCCTGGAGCGGATGATGACCGATGATGCTGTGGACATGAATATTTAATGCAATGTTTCAACCTCTTTGTCATCATCAATCAATCAATATTTATTTGTATAGCGCCTTACCAGCAGCCAAACCGTGCACAAGGCGTTTCACACAATGCAAAACACAGTCAAAAACAGAAACATGAAAATGACAGAAATACACAGACAACATCCATCCATCCAACTCTGAGTCAAAATCCAGTTTGAACAGGTGAGTCTTTAGCTGTGATTTAAAGACTGATAGTTCAGTTACAGAGCGTAGATCAGGAGAAAGAGAGCAAACACAGAAAAAGAGCAATCACCCCACTTCATATATCTGTCCCTGGGGACCACTAGAGACAATTTTCAGTTTGCTCCAGCATTTGAAAGACTTGTGTTGCCCTGAAAAGTGTTAAAAAAAATTGATCTCCTTTTATCTCTCTTCTCCATCCATAGTCCCGTGCATGTCCAACTTCACTGCTCCTTCAGGAACTGTGCTCTCGCCGGATTACCCAGAAGGCTATGGAAACAACATGAACTGTATTTGGCTAATCCAGTCTGAACCAGGCTCCAGAATCCACTTGGCGTTCAATGACTTTGATCTAGAGGCACCTTACGATGCTCTGACAGTGAAAGACGGAGAGACCAACGATGCTGCAGTGATTGGGAGGTTCTCTGGAGCTGAGAGCCCGTCCCATCTGACGTCCAACACCAACACTCTGAGGCTGGAGTTCCAGGCCGACCACTCCATGTCCGGGAGAGGGTTCAACATCACTTACACTAGTATGTTGGGGATTTTATACTCAACACATACTGCTTTATATGACCTTGATGCAATGTAGGTAATCTGTCATAATTATTATTTTACTTTAGTCACGCCCCTGGTCTCTACAGCAACATCAGATCAGAGTTTGTGGGTTGTCGCTTTGATCAATAGGTATCGAGTTTTACTTTAGTCCCTCCCCTGGCCTCTACAGACAACCTAATTTAAATAATAGAACAGGGTCAGAGGTCACAGGTTTTTTTTTTACTTTAAACATACTTTATGTATATATTATGTATTTGTATATATTTTTTCTCAAACTCAAATACAGCCAATTATCTCTCTCTTTTCTATTGTATATTCTCTAATAATAATCTAATTTAACATAGAAATTTACACAATTAGCAATTCAGTGTTTATTCCTTTCAAATGAGTAAGATCAAAGTCAAGCTTTTGGTGCAACAGTGAGAAGAAAACACAGGGTCACAGGGTCAGTCTGACTGCTAAGAATAGAGGAAGAGTGTCAAGCAACAACATTCAAAGAGCTCTTACATAAAACTGTATCTGTTTTGTTGTTTTGACCTCTTCAGAGAAATATGGAAATTAGTATAACTTGAATCTCAGGATAAGTTTAGCCTTGTTTAAAAATGGGACTAGAAATGTGTGGGTCCTCTTCAGTCAAAAAAATTATTATAATGCTTCCAAAGTAAGAAAAATATCATGTGTCTTTAACCTTTGCTAAACAGGAAAATAAGATGATTGGTTTTTCTGGTGCAACTTTTCAGAAGTGATCAAAAAAGAACGATGTGGACTAATTTAACTTACAGCAGCATCCGCACGTTCAATAAATAAAAGATTTGCTTTATTTGAAGAGATAGATCATTTGACACTGCTAGCTAATGTAGGCTAAGTACACTTTTATTGTTGACAGAAATTGTTATTGATGTTTCCCGCTGTTAGATGGATGAGAGGCAAATTTTTCCAAAGTTGTTATTTTGAAACTGAATCGTTCCTCATCGTTTATGTGCTTTTTTTATTGCGCTATTGATATATTACAAGTAAGACATTACATTTCGCATCAAATATATTGTGAAAGTAGACATTGCATTAACCATAGACTAGACCAGGAGTGGGCAAACTGCCAAGCTTTTTCTCATATTTTTTAAATGATCAAATATTGCCAATTTATCACTCACGTTGCTATAACCTGCCTTAACCTTTTAACTCCACACATATTTTTTCACTGAGGTCCGATCGAAGGCTGTATGTCTCATTTGTCAAGAAATGGTTGCAGTTTACAAAGAATACAATATAAGCCGGCCCACTCGGCACATTTTTAAACCCCATGTGGCCTTTGAGTCAAAAAGTTTGCCCACCTCTGTTCTAGACTATGTACATGCACAGCTATTATGGTACAATGCATATGTAAGGATATAGCGTCAACAAATGCTAAAAAAGTTATTTATTATATATGTATTATTATTATTGTGACTGGCATTAAGGAGAGACAGAAAGATGGGAGCAGCCTACAAATACAGGTGAAATTGTGGGAGGAGCCTAACTAAATTCATAATTGTGTAGAATGAACCAATGACTGGATTTAGATGTTTCTTCTTCTTCCTTTGTATTTTGTAACCTCATGAATATTACTAAATAATCTGGACCAAACCTGCCTAAATCATGTGGTATTGTACATTCTCTCATTTCTAATATGTATCAATGTTTTCCAAATTCTTCCTCAGCCTTTGGCCATAATGAGTGCCCAGATCCTGGCATTCCCATCAACGCCCGGCGCTTTGGAGACAGCTTCCAGCTTGGCAGCTCCATCTCAGTGGTCTGTGAGGACGGGTTCATCAAAACGCAGGGAAGCGAGACCATCTCCTGTCAGCTGGAGAAAGGCAAAGTCATGTGGAGCGGGCCTATTCCCAAATGTGAAGGTAAATATTGATCTGCTAGATGATTATCAATTAAAGTGAGATCTGAATATCAATTATATATCAGACTAAGTGTATATCGAGGCAAATAAACTACACAGTGTTGTTGTTGAGATAAAGACAATTGCAGAACGTCCAAGGGCGCTATTTTGAACATCTAATGAATGAACAGCTGATGAATGGGGTCACAGATAGGTCTTAAAGCAGTGTACGAATGAATGAAAGAATATAGCCTAGTTATAATAAATAGCTTTTTATCTTCTGGTAAACAGTACCGGGCAAATACAACCCAAGTCCATTTCGTATTGTCTGTATCTGTACCTAGCCTTTCTTCCAGCCATTTGCTAATTCCTACTTTCTCTTTAGCCCCATGTGGAGGCCATTATTCAGCCCCTAACGGTGTGATCCTGTCTCCCGGCTGGCCTGGTTACTATAAAGACTCCCTCAACTGTGAGTGGGTCATTGAAACCGAACCGGGACGCTCAATCAAAATCACATTTGACAGGTGGGTGGCACGTCCTGTACACTATAAAGCCCTGAATGTCCCAAAGTGGGCTCATGCATTACAATAGCCATCAATTGCACAGTGAAATGGCAGGTGAAAACGTAAAAATTTATTTTATCCTCAAAGAATGTAATTATGGCCCGTTAATCTTTATTGGCTGCATTAGTATTACCAAAAGACTGGGTAATATATCTAGAAACTAGTGATTGTACCAATACCACCAGCCAGTCAGAATGTCATTTCTGTTATGATTATGAGTATAGTGGTGCTTTACCTTTACCTAGAAAGTGTGAATAGAAAGTATACCGTTCATATTTGACAAATCTATTTTCATTTCAATATGATCTTTAGCCATATTGCCAGGTTAAAGTGTTCTTCTTTCTACCTAGGTGGTTTTTAGTTGTTCCATACATACTGCTGTTGTGTCTTTGGGCCAGACACGTCACGCATCTTTGCATGTGTCTATGTGATGTCGAATAGGCCTTAGGCACAACATGGCTGCCACGTCTCCGTCAGTCTGCCACAGAGCTTATCAGAGTGACTGAATAATGGATTCAACTGTGAGCTGCTGTGAGAGATGCTCTATAAAAAAAAAAAACTAGATTAATGAAAGTATCTGTTTCAGGCAAAATAACTAACCAGATGAAGCCATGTGTGTCACTCCGGTGCAATACAAAATGTTTAGCAGCACAAAAAACCTACTGTAGAGATTAAGTTCCCCATCAATAATCCTATTTTACAAAAGGCTAGACTTCCTGGTTCAACAAACAGACTCACAATGTTGCCTCTATGCTTGGAGTGACATAGATTTGATATTAATACTGTATATGGGGTTTGGTTTATGAGTCATTTACTGTCTCTCCAGTCTACTGTAGTAATAATATTATATTATTTGTTTTCTCCCAGGTTTCAGACTGAACTTGGTTATGACTTCCTGGAGATCCACGATGGGCCCAACCTGCTCTCTCCTTTGGTCGGCTCCTTTAACGGCACCCAGGTCCCCCAGTTTCTCTTCAGCAGCAGCAACTTCCTCTATCTGCTTTTCACCACCGATAACAGCCGATCAAACGCCGGCTTCAAAATACTATATGAAAGTACGTTAGATATGAATGCACTGTATTTATTGATATTCATATGTGGACATGCATGCACATATTCAGTATCTGCCTCTATGCCATTCCTTCTAAAGATAAGTCAAAATAATTCATGAGCTTTATATACAGTACATAGCATGGGTTAGTATATCTAACTTTGGTTTAGTCCTGTTTTAGCCCTGGTAAAGTTCTGGTATAAGACCTGTTTTAGTGCTGGTTTAGATGGTTTATATCTATACCTGGGTTTGTCCTGGTTTTTCACTGGTTTAGTCGTGGTTTAGTTCTGGTTTAGGCCCAGTTTAGTCCTGTAATAGTCCTGACGAGTCCTAGTTCAAATCTATCCCTGGTTTAGTTCTGGTTTAGACCTAAATTGGCCCTGGTTTACTGCTTGTTTATCCCTTATTGAGCCTCGGTTTTTATTTATTTAGGGGCAGGGGAATTTGGGAACATTCAGGCTGTACTGGAGCCACCCTAAAGTAGGCTTCATGATGCCCCTGGCTTTGAGACATCCCACATTTGTAACCTCCCCATTGCTGATTGAAGAACAAAGCATCAGTGCCACAGTATAGTGCCTTACCTGGGGAGGATCATGCTTAATCCATGAGGTGTCCATTATGCAAATGTACAACCTGAGATGGAAGTGGACCAGCTTCATTTTTACATACTAATCATTTCTGTGTCGTAATTCAGGTGTGACGGTGGACAGCTACTCCTGCCTGGACCCTGGTATTCCAGTAAATGGGATTCGATATGGACAGGATTTTTCCATAGGATCCACAGTGTCGTTCGGGTGTGATTCTGGGTACAGGCTCAGCCACGAGGAGCCTCTGGTCTGTGAGAAGAACCACTGGTGGAGCCACCCTCTGCCCACATGTGATGGTAAATGTTTATTTTTTTGTGACTATCAAGAGTACATCAGGAAAATAGTGTATTGCCATGTTACTTCAGTGGCAGAGTTTAATGACTTTTGTTAAATGCAGTTTATCATATTAGTTGTATCAGTTTATCCCTTTGATTTCCAAATGGTAGGTCAAGACCCAAATATGGCTTGCGGGAATATTAAAGGAAGATTAACTCAGTTTCAATGTTACAGCCTTTTTAAAGTCTATATAATTTGTATAGTTGTAGTGTTTTCTTCTTGATATATTATGTTGTTTATTGTCAAAGAGAAATGATGAAGAAATGGCTTACTGTGGAGCAACAAGGGTTGACTTATTTTATACATAACTATAAAAACATCCACTTCCCTGCCATTTGTAGTAATACATTGTATATGATATAATATATGGTTCCATGTTAGCATAAATTCCTGTTTATTAAAAGCTTGCCCAGTAAGAAATTGAATATCAAAGTAGGTTATGGTGGCTGTGGGGAAACTCTCTCTACACAGGCATATGAATCAGGCTGAATGTGCGATAAAAAATACCACCAGTTGAATTAGACGCTCACATGTGCACTGGGAGCACGCTGAGGCAATTTGCCGAGGCAGCCGCTGGTCGTGGCTGATCGGGGTTGATTTGAAGATTAGGGCTGCGTGACCACATCTATGTCTGTGTGTCGCCTGCTCCCTGCATGCCCCTGTGCAATGCTTTTCATCCCTGTGGCTCCTGTCACCTCCTCTCCTGTGTGAGGCGCCAACAACACAGAGCGGTTTGAGCTGAGGTTGACTCGAGCTTGTGTCGCCTGTCAACTCACTTCTCTTCTCTTTCAAATCAAGGAGCAACAGAGGAGGAAGAATGTGTATGTGTGTGTCCTGGTTTAGACCTGTTTTAGTCTAGTTTAATTCTGATTTCACTCTGGTTCAGACCTGGTTCTATCCTGATTGAATTCTGGTCTACACCCTCTTCATGGTGTAATTCTGGTATACATAGATCTGTTTCTGTCACAGTTTAGACCCAGTTAAATCATGTTTTAGGCCTGATTTATACCTGGTTCTGTATGTTGTTCTTATAGTTCTGGTTTACAACTTTTTACCGGGTTTTGTCCTGGTTTAGATCCAGTTTAGTCATGGTTTTACCTAATTTAGTTTATCCCTGGTTCAGGCCTGATACAGCACTTGTTTAGACTTGGTTTAGACCGACCCCAGTCCTGATTTTATCCTGGGTTATTGCTGATTTCATCTTGATTTATTCTTGGTTTAGACCTGATTTACCTATGCCATGCAGTGTGAGGATGGGGGTTTCATTGTCTCACCTACAGTGATAGCAAAGACAGAAGAAACAAACTAACTTCTGCACCAGCCATTTGCGTCCTCTGAGCCTGTACGATTTGCAGGCTTCTCTCCTTGTTAACCACATTTGAAATTTTCCTGGGAACCACAGAGAAGCCAGTTTGTGCATATAAACATCAAACACACTGTGATTCTTGGACTGCATGTCATTAGGCGGTATTTATTCACTGTATAGCCACATAAAAAACAGGAACTACTGACAGCTGTGGTCGGTAAGAAATGCTTTAGCCCTTGGTAACATATTCATGAGATGACATATTTTTAACCACAAAACAAGAATTTATTTACAGGAAGCTTCTCAAATATTGATGATAAGGTCACCTCTTTGTCAAAGGGGACTTTTTCAATGGAATTGCTCATAATTGCGTGCAGTGAACAAAGCAATAGGGGGCAATATTGTAATGAAGTTACCCAATAGTGGCACAAAGATGTAATGAGTGGTTTTGCACATTTCTCAAATCCTCGACGTCAACATGAAGACATTGCTGGCGGGAGAGTATTAATAATTAAACATTTCTGCATGAGCACACATATCTGATTATGTGGATACAGCGTGCTCGGCATCCTGCATCAACGTTGTTTGTTTGGAAATATGCAATTCATTTTTGGGCTTGGTTGTGTTGTGGCCACTGTCTGTTGATTTATTAGTTATAGAACTACGTGACCGTTACGCTGCTGTTGTGGTTACAGTATCTGAGTGGCCCATAGTAGACTATAAAAAAAGTAAATTGAGTTCCTTAAAATAGAAGTGACTCAAAAAGTAATATTTTTAGCTGGATTTAGTCCCGCTTTTGACTTGATTTAGTCCTGGTTTTACTGCTAGTGGTTTGTTAATAATTGATGTTATTTGTTATATGACTTTACAACATAAAGAAATAATGACTTTCTCCATTGAGCCGCCCTGTTGTATTGCACTTCTGGAGTAACATTATGGCACTTATGGCCATAACGTTTGCAACAAATCTGCACATCAGTATGCAACGTCTGGCTTACAGTTTCATCCAATCTAGGCCCAATTTTGAGGATATTAGCGCTGACACAGATCTCACACTTAATGAAAATGTGCAGTTATATGAAGGGTCATGACGAGTTCACATCACAGGGTCCAAACCGGCATTGACTTTAATGTCCTGCTCTCATGACATCTTCAAGTGTCCCATTTTGAAGTTCATTTCAATTTGGGCGGGGTTCAAGTCCTGTTAAATGTACTTGCTGAACTGCTGATAACATGGTGACAAAAATACATTCTTTAACGTTTGCAAAATTGTCTACAGGTAAATGCTATTGTGCTGTACATTATGAATACAGTATTTTCCACTTTTGTATCAAGATGAGTAAACGTAAAAACTTCTGGCATTTCTCTTTGTCATTTTTAGAACATTCTTCAAAATTCATTACTTGTATCTCGTGACAAAATGCTTGATAGCCCGACTATATACTTTTGTCATTTGAGACTTTGTATAAATCATCTACCCTTGTTGACTTTATTTATATTCACTGTCTATTTCATTACTTAATTTTCTTGACTTTTTATGCTAAAACTTTATCATGCAATTTACAAAAAGGCACTTATATATGATGGGTAGCTAAATGCAGTTGTTCTGAGATGGGTAGTAAATGTTAATATCTAAAGTCTATATTGAAGTTGAAGTCTAGATTGAAGTCTATATTTGCACCATTTTAAAAAGGAATTCTGATTCTGATCCACACCGACTTTTACAAACCTGGGGAAAACAACTAGGCCTATAGAAAAAATATTGAATGTAATGAATATATTAAAAAATATACTGAGAAAGTCAAGGAAGACCATATACTAAATGTACTGCTGTTTTAAATCTCAGCCAGCACTCAGTTCCAATGTATGGTCCACAGTGGAACAAGATATTGAACTATTGATATTGATATTGAACAAGATTATGTCCTTTTTATAAGAAAATTTGAATATACAGATTTTTCCCATTTATTGTATGCCAAAGCTGAATGTGTCGCTATCAATGCATCTACACTATATTTTACATAGTACTCTTGTATGAAAGCCTGTATTCCTCCACAGGGAAGAATGATCTGTTTTGACTATCAACACCGTGATGCTAACCTTTTTGATGCATCTCTGTCATTGTCATCTCTATCTTTCTCTCTATCTGCAGCTCTGTGCGGAGGAGATGTCCGTGGGCCCTGGGGAACCATCTTGAGTCCTGGATATCCAGACAGCTACCCGTCCTCTCTTAACTGCACCTGGACTGTGGAAGTCAGCCACGGCAAAGGTACGATACACTCTCAGAGACTATACGACATACCAGGATTTGACCCAGTTTTAAACCAGATTAAATCCTGGTTTACATCTTGTTTAGACCTGTTTTAATGTATTCCTGTTTTTAAATGACTTTAGTCCTGGTTTATACTTGCTTTACTCCTGGTTTTGGCCTGATTTACATTTACTCTGTTCTGGTTTAGTGCTTGCTTAGTTGTGATTTAGAACTGGTTTAATTCTGGTTTCTTTCTGATGTAGACCCAATTTAGTCTTGGTGTATTTTGGATTTAGTTCTATTTCAGACATAATCCTTGTTTAGACAAGGTTTGGTCCTGGTTTAGTCTTCTGTTAGTCTTTGTTTTATCTTTCTGTAGTCCTGGTTTAGCTGTGGTTCAGTCCTGGTTTAGTCCTGTGTGGTTTAGATTTCTCTAATTAATTTCCTGTATTTTAGTGCATTTTAACTAGTTTTCAAAAAATGTTGTGGACCATCAGAGAGATTGTTGCCTAAACATAACCAAAACAGAATCTTTATTGTTTTTTAAAGCTTTACCTTTATTTGACCAACACTGTCCAAAGTGTAATTTAATACACACTCAAAAACTGCCCGTTCCACTTATGTCATTGATAATTCTGCTTAATATCCATGGATCATGGGAAGTCCTCGCGGGCCAAATCAAAGGAGGCGGAACTTTTTAGTTCAGATTTAGTTCTAGTTCAGATATAATCATTGTTTGGACCTGGTTTAATCCCAGTTTTGGTATCAATTAATCCTTGCTTACTCCCCTTTTGCCTTTGTTGTTAGTTGAGGTTTAGTCCTGGTCAATATTCTAGACTTCGTAAACTCAACATTTTCCAGGATTTGTCTAAAGAATTATGGCTTATGCCTGAATAGTGGTCCTTAAATTAATAAACATATTCTGCATATGGCCTTGTACACTACAACAGCCATGCATAAACATTACTCTATCGACAACCACATCATGATGATAAGATCCAGAGCTTCATATGGCATCTGTGTGGTTTATAATAGTTTAATTAGCGCCAATGTCTGTGTCAATGCCTGAGCCAAGTTGGCAAGGGTTTTGTCACTTTTTACAGTCAGCATTGCAATTTTCCGTTTACAGTAATTGGTAATGAAGAAGTACCTCAAACAACCACTAAACAAAGTTAGCAAACAAAGCTCCGTACATCTAGCCATTTAAAGACTGTTAGCAGAGTCCTTTAGTCTGATTACCTCCCACTTGGTTTTTAATTGGCCACATTATTATTGAAGCTGATACATGTTCAGTATTAGAGCGTTAGGTAGACAAAGGTGTACAATGTGTAGATAAATTAGTAAAAAAGTGCCATTTCTTAATTAGCATGCTTCAATGCCCCAAGACTCACCAGAGTCATAAATTTACTAGTGAGAAGATGTGTTTGGCTAGTGTTGATGTGCTCTGCTGACTACTATATAATGCAAATTCTTTTGTTTGTAATTGATCTGGTTACTGTAGAAGTTACTAACTGTAGTTTGTGTTTTGTTTTAATCAGGAGTCCAGTTCCAGTTTAACTCCTTTCATCTGGAGGACCAACACGACTACCTCCTGCTGACTGAGAACGGGAGTTTCGTGCAGCCGCTGGCTCGGCTGACCGGCAACGAGTTACCTAGCAACATTAATGCCGGTCTCTATGGCAACTTCAAAGCCCAGCTCCGTTTCATCTCTGACTTTTCGATTTCGTACGAGGGCTTCAACATAACTTTTTCTGGTAATGTATTTAAATGTTTGTCATATACTTTGCATTTGACTTTAGTTACAGTATATCAATTCAATTGTATTTGAATAGCCCTATACCACAACAAAGTTGCCTCAGAGGGCTTCACAGAACGAGATGTATGTAAACAATAAACAAGGTCATTGCAAACAATAACCAAGTTAATAGACAGTCAGGAAAAACTCGAAAAAAAAATCTATTTATGGGAAAAAGAGAAACCTTAGGGAGAACCACATGATAGAGGGATCCACTCCCAGGACGGACAGGCTATAGATGTGTCCAGGACTGCTGGATGAGGTCCTAGTGCTGAGAGAAAGTTTAAAACTATCTTGCTGCAGCATGTTTGTTTTGTCCAGATAAGTTGACTGACGAAAAAAAATAAAATAATAATAATAAAGCCCACTGCTCACCAGGCAATTAATAATGAAAGGTTACCTCAAAGTTATAACATAATTTAAGGAATTTACTCAACTGTTCCAAAAGTACATGCACAACATTTAAATAAAACTGGATACAAAAGTTACATGTAGACAGACACACTGGGGCTTTAATATTCATACTAAACTTTCACCATCCGCTTGTATGTATATGTATTCAGCATGCACACATCCATTATAACTGTGAAACAGATTTGCCAAATTGGGGTAATCACTTATGAGCTCACAATAGAATCAATCACCATTGCTCTGGTTAAAAATTAAATAAACTTATTGTGCATGCTGTGATTAGACCAATTCTGTCAGTTCTGGCAGAGCAAGAGTTTTTACTATTAGTTGCCATGTGGATGGAGATTAAATAGATTGAAACCATATTTATAAAATTTGAATGTGCAGCCAA
Source organism: Philypnodon macrostomus (assembly GCA_036025475.1). Classification (NCBI taxonomy): domain Eukaryota; kingdom Metazoa; phylum Chordata; class Actinopteri; order Gobiiformes; family Eleotridae; genus Philypnodon; species Philypnodon macrostomus. Next base: position 3,756 of record JAVQKC010053336.1, on the reverse strand, counting down.
ACCTTTGTCTTTGGAAGTTAAAATCAATTTAACATTTTATTATGTTGTACATTGAATGTAACTTAAAGGCAAAGATTAAGGTCAGTGTCTCAACTCAACATTGTTTATTTGTCATATGCACGTTCAACGCAAGGTTAACAATGCAATGAAATGCTTTGGATCGGAAGAACCGTTAGACTCGCTAAGACAGTCATGAAGTACTAGGAGCATGCAATAATAGTACATGGTAAAAAGTGAATAAGTGAACAATATAATAAAAAAATACATAAAAATACATGCAGGTAGGTTAATCCACCTAAACAGTTATAAAATGTATTTGTCAACACATTAACACATTAATTGAATATGTTTGTGATCTAAATAACCAGTGTCTTTGTGTTTGCTCCTGTTGTTTTCTGAGTTAGTAGGTCACTGCTCTATAAAAGTTGAGGGTTGAAGGGCAAAGACAGACAGGGCCCAGGGATACAAGTGTCCCTCATAAATCACCCCAGTGTCTCTCTTCTATTGACTCCGGAGGAAAGAGCTCAAATCTGAATGTACTAGAGAGAGCCACATTTTTACAACCTCCTCCCAGATGGCGTAAAGCTGATACTCGAGCTATCACACATGGAAGGTGTCACCAGAGATGTGACTTGCCAATTTCCAACATGCTCTTCTACATGCTGGGCAATACTTCAGCACGGTCACAAAGACATACTGAGCCATCAATCTTTGCGTGATAAAAATACATTTGTGGCGTCTTGGTGCGCAGAAAATCTGAGTCTGAGAGGCACAGTGGGGTATATTTCAACATGTCATTGTCTAATTATATAAAGACAATGATAAGGGGTTTTGAAAGAGTGAGATCCTATTTTAGACATATTCTGGCCTACTTGTGTACATATTCATGAACCCACCTTACTTAGTTTTGAACTGCATTAGCTCATTACATTGATTTATTCCACAAAGGCTCTGATTGGTCCGTTTTCATCCATCCCAGACTATAGCCACACCCAAGCCTATCAAAGCAGTGGATCTTGTGGGACCCAAGTTCATAGGTTCTTTACTTCACATTTATTTTCAAATCTAGGCCTAAGCATCAAACAGTCTAAAAAATGTGCCCCACAACATATTTTGCCAACAAGTAATGGTGAAAAATGGCTAAGCATTCTAGTGTCTCCCATGTTCAGTGCTTCATTTGTCAAGCCACGGTTCCTTTTAGCCCAGGCTCGGGTGCTTGTGGGCGGGCATGGTTTAGTGGCAGGCCCTGGTCCTCTGACTGGATGATTTTTTTTTTTTTTTTTGTTTATCCCTCATCATTGAGCAGAAACTAAAAGTAAGGAAACATGTTTTGAAAATAAAAAGTGACGGTATACAATTTTCTGTTGCCTCATATTAGTAAATTATAAGTATTAATATTACAGTTTTTGTGTATTTATCTTGATGTGATTTTCATTATCTTCTGGTTAAATTAGAGGTAAGGGATCCGGTGAAATGGGTGGGGGAACAGGGGCATCCAGGTAAAAGGGTCCCAAGTTAGGATTTACAAGTATCATGTTCAGTTTTGTTCCCCCACAAGTTAAGCACTGCCCATGTTTCATATTTGGTTTGTAGAATACACCTTGGAGCCATGTGAGGACCCTGGGATGCCTCGGTTTGGACGGAGGAACGGTTACAGTTTTGGAGTTGGTGACACATTGACCTTTTCCTGTAATGTGGGATATCGCCTTGAGGGGGCGCCAGAGCTGGTGTGTCTGGGGGGCGGGCGCAGGATGTGGAGTGCCCCTCTGCCGAGATGTGTTGGTAAGTGTTACCTAAATGTTCCACTTTATTAGGTACGATGTCTACTTAATAAAGTGGCCAGGGAATGTAACTAAACGGAATTACAAGCTGCAAAAATACATACATTTTATTGCAATGTTGTTCAGCAAGTTTGCCTTTTCTAATCTCAAGGCTCCTTTTGCAAGTGTGGCCTTACGAAAAGCAAAATGATTTAACCAGAAAGTTGGACTACATTATGTTTTATCAATGCAGGCCGTTCAAATGTCAACTGGGCCAAGAGCTTCCTGCTTTTACTCCGAAAGAGATAACCCCCATCTTAAATTTCTATTTATTTGCTATGCAGACTTACTTTATTCAAACATCAATATTGAGTTATACTTCTGAATATTGTTGCACAGCCTTGTGCCCTGATCTGACACTTCAACTGTCTAAAACCTTTATTCATATGCAATTCGGTCAGCGCATAAACTGTAAATGTCAAAGAATGTTAATGTGTGGCCAGACCTGAGTGGGCAGCGAGTGTCAGCCAATACAAAATTACAAAAATACAGAGATGAAATGACCAAAATGACCCACTTTTATTAAGTTACAAAGCTGTCTTTGTTGTTGACTGTGTTGTGCCTATTGGACGTTATATTCACTGGCCACTTTATTGGGTACTCCAGTTAACAGAAATAGCTAGCCAGTGGCAGCAAATGCATTATTCATGGCGACATGTTTAGTCCAAATCAAAGTGAAGAAGAAAAGTTAGTGGCTTTGAAAGTTGAGTGATTGTTGGAGCCAGATGGACCTTTCTGATGGGAATGGGAATTCTTGCACCAATGTTTAAAATACCAAATCTGAATGCACAAACGTGACGCTAATGCGCTACAGGAGCAGAAAGTGTATTCTTTAACTTTCCTCTTCGACATGCAAGTAAAGCACATGCTTAATGGTATCTTTTCAAACTTCTTCTGTTAAGATGTCTTCTGTAGCATTAAGTTGGAGTAGATTTCTCTTGGCTGTTTTTGTCCAGACAAGCCCTCAACACTGGATAGGATTAGTGCGCATCTCATCTCAGATAATACCCTGCACCTTTAACTGGAGGCTGTTTGTGTGAGGATAAAAGTGTGTTAAATCTGATTTGATTTGAGGCAAAGATTTACAATCAATAAACAGCAATGATAAAACACAACAGAGGAGAGAAAAAGCCTTCTACAGAGACAGGTGTGGAAAAACATCAGGTATAGGATGATTTAATTTTAGATCACACAAGTTCTATTTTAAACATGAAAGTTATGTTTACTTCTTTGCACAAAGTTTGAGAAGTGTTGTCATGTGATTAAGCTATATCCTATGCATGGCTCCATGTAACATATAATGTAAGTTTTTTTGGTTATAGTATAATGTAAACTGGAAGCACACATAAAATGCGATACATATAGTGCCCAGATCTACAACCAGCAAGCTTCTAGTTAAAGGGCTTCAGGTTTTCACGCTAAAGTCATCATATCTCATGCCAAAAATAAAAGAATTTGTCTCTGTATTGATCCTATGGTCCTCTGTTACAATATTATATAAAGATAAATAATAATAATCTTTTTACTTGGCCAAATTAAATTTAACAATCAGGATCAACAAGAAGCAAACAAGAGCAGGACATCCCTATTGCTAACCTAATACATGTATTATCATTGTTATTATTTATGTGGGTTTTTTTTCATATTAGTAATTTGGCCAAAAACCAGATTCTGCTTGTTATATCGGCGAAAACAGCGTGTCGGAATCACGTCGGTGTTCGTCCGCGTCCACAGATCCTAGCTGTGAACGCGATAACTCAAAAACAAATTGGCGGATCAGTTTCAACATTTGCACACAGGTGCATACCATAAAGACACCGAACTGTATCAATTTGGGTACTTCTTCGATTAATATTAATTAAGTAATTAATTAATAACGGGCCAAAACTGTGAACGCAATAACTCAAAAAGTCTTTGCTGGATCTTTTTCAACTGT
>JAVQKC010053332.1:0-25634 GCA_036025475.1 Philypnodon macrostomus | reverse complement strand
ACATGTGTTTTCACTGAGGTCCGATCGAAGGCTGTATGTCTCATTTGTCAGAAATGATTGCAGTTTACAAAGAATACAATATCAGCCGGCCCACTCGGCACATTTTTAAACCCCATGTGGCCTTTGAGTCAAAAAGTTTGCCCACCCCTGGTCTAGAGTCTATGTATAAAGTGTTTTCAGTGGACAGTGCGCTTCTCTGAAACTGTAGGGGGCGCTCTGTGAAGGACACACGTGACAGTTGCATGAAGTCAGTGGAACATTGTGTTAATATTGATAAGTTTGGTTTTCCACATAACCTGGCCCCATGCAAGTTCAGACCAGTTACACTCACTGGCCACTTCATTAGGTAGACCTTGAACCTAATAATGCTGCTTCATTTATTGTCGTCTGAGATCTGCAGACCTTGATGTAAGTGGTTATGAGCTATAGTTTTTCCTCTAGCATCTCATAAAATACTTTTTCAAACCAAACTCTGTAAACCCCATTGTTATATGTCATACATCAAATTGATTCCATTTGCACTCAAGAGCATCTGCTATTTTTAAAAGGTATACACAGCACTCAGCACATTCTATACAAACAGCCAATATAATTATAGCCTATTGTCATCCTCACCACAAAAATCAATGCATTGGTATAGCCTATTTATAACTCTAATGCCTTAAGTAATCATTTCAGTGCTTCTTTGAGTGGCTCACAGAGGAGGGGATGCACAGTTTGTCATAACACCGGAAGTGGGCGGACTGTCAGCGCAGGAGACGAGCCGGAGCAACAGCAGAGGACTGTGTACGGTACAAACTCAACTGTTCAGAGCCTGTGGCAGCCAGGGCGCACACGGAGACACTACCGCGTCACCTTTTTACCGTATTTTTTTTTTATGAACTAGTACTGCAAGCCCGAGTCGCTCCACGGAGGTAAGGAAGAGCTAGCTTTTGGTCCATATTTTGAATGTATTTTGTTAACGTCCCGCTGCTGCTGAGCTACTGCTGTTGGTTTGTTGCGAAAGATTATTGTGACAGCGCTTTGTAAACAAACTAGAACTCGGCTTTTTGATACGACTTTGGTGTTTTCTGTTGAATCCGGCCGCTTCCACGCGCACTTTTACGCAAATTCGCCGTTGTTTGTGAGCGTAAAATCCGCGCGGTCCATTATTTTTTTTTAAAGCTTCTCAATTAACCGCGCTGTCATGAGCTCCCTACGTGTTGCTCGGGGTGAGATGACTGTCACTTTTTGAACATAGTTAAAGCAACTTCAGATCACGCGCTGCACATAGTTTTACGGCAGGAGATGATTTTGGATCGGCTTCTTCGCTTCCATGTCCAAAGCCTCTTTGCTCACATGGGGATAACGTGAAGCAGCATTCACGACCAAGCGCAAAGAATATGCCACCTTTAACCCCCCCACCCCCTCACCCCCCCACATGCTTGACATGAGATAATACTGCCGTTTTAAACCAAACTGACATGGGAGTTTAGTTTTTTTTAGCTTGGTTGATGAATAAGTAAAGAGTCAATGCATGTTTTATGTTGAGTCGATGAGAAAATGACTGTTACCCACTGGCTGCTGAGACATATATATATATTTTTTATATATAGCCTAGTTTAATCATTTGTAGGCCGCACACAAAAACAAGCAATATCATGTCTCTTTATTTATTTACTATATGTTTTATTGTTCTTGACATAACTATATATTATAACACACAGTACTCGGCCAAGGAAATGACATGCAGTAAAGTAGCAATGCTCTCAAAGTTATTGTTGTATCACAAAATGCATGGATCTGTTTTTTGTATCTGCTCTGTACTGTGATGTGTTTTTTGCAAATGCCGTGAATGCAAGATATGCAAAGAATTCACTTTTGTTCGGTTTTTGCATTGGTTTCTGAAAAAAAAAAATCTTTATTTGTACCGTATGTTGGTGCTCCAAGTCTACACGATGTTAAAGAGTAACTAAACCCTGAAGCAAAATGAACACCCTTCAGGTTAAACGGTAGATACTGCAGTTTTCCTATTGGTCAAAAATATGTCATGGTGCATGTTTATGTCACAGGCTCTGATAGGCCCTGATAGACCTGTAGTGAATCAGGAGCTCACACCGCATTCACCCCAAACCTCCACCCAGCCCCTCTGTCTCCACCAGGCGCTGCCCATTTGTGGAGAATTTGTCAAATTTTGGCTGTGGGTTTACTATGGATCTGACCCAGGTGTTTAGTTCCTCTTTGTTTAACTTCCAAACACACTGATATGTTTAGCCTAGTGACCTTAGTTGTGTATTTCCTGGTGGTGGGGGGTGCACTAGTGACATATGTAGTAATTGCTGGGAAGTCTTGGTCTTGAAATGTCAGGAAAAGCCAGTATATCTCGAACCAGAGTCAGACGAGAATTCAAACGATGTCTAAATGTCACTGATGCTTTGATGTCTGTCATTTCACAAGACCACTCTGGTGATTACATTTCTCTGATAAACCCTGACGGTATGAATATTTTACATTTGCATTTTCGGTTTTTGACCTTTTATTGGTTTCTGCACATTGAATGAGCGTATCGGACATATGCAACAATAAGAGAATACCCTATTTCCCACACTATAAGGCGCAGTTAAAAGCCTTTAATTTTCTCAAAAACCAACAGTGCGCCTTATAATCCGGAGCGCCTTATATATGGATTAATTCTGGTTGTGTTACTGACCTCCAAGAGATTTTGTGTCTCAAGGTGCTCCGTTAAAATGATTTGGTACGACTTCGGTAAACTACAAAGCTTCGGGAGTCAGGAGCGTCGCGGAGTAATACATACGGTACTATGCTTCACCATGATATTAGTAGTGTATTATTATTAGTGTTTACCCCAAAATGGCACCTGTCAAGAGACACGCTTACGACGTGTTATAACTTATATAAGTTATTGTGAATATGCTAACGTTTGATTTAGCGGTATCAGACTGCGTTTTTTTTACGTGTTAGAAATGAACAAGGTTGAGAGTTATTGTGAATACACCATTAACGTTTGAACAATATTGAGAGTTATTGTGAATACACCATTAACGTTTGAACAATGTTGAGAGTTATTGTGAATACACCATTAACGTTTGAACAATGTTGAGAGTTATTGTGAATACACCCATTAACGTTTGGACAATGTTGAGAGTTATTGTGACTGTATTGTGTTGTATGTTACGTGTTATAACTGAATACATTTAAGTTATTGTGAATACACCATTAACGTTTGAACAATGTTGAGAGTTATTGTGAATACACCATTAACGTTTGAACAATGTTAAGTTATTGTGAACACGTTTAATAAAGTTTGACTGACTGACTTGTCTGACTGTTTTGTTTCGCTTAATGCGCCTTATGGCCCGGTGCGCCTTATATATGAAAAAAAAATCGAAAATAGACCATTCATTGACAGTGCACCTTATAATCCGGTGCGCCCTATAGTGCGGAAAAGACTTTTTGTAAGGTGTGGTGGGTGGTTTCTGATAGCAAAACAGATTGCAATTCCACACTTCACACTTCTCTTGTAAACACCTATGGTAGCCCTGCTGGGACAATCTGTTTTGTATGAACCAATCTCATATAAATGGGTCAAGTCAAATTTTCAGGTACAAAATCTATTTTTTCCTTCACACATTATTTGTCAAACTTTACAGGAGAGAAAGCACTTGCAACTCTTCTGTATGGGTTTGAACCATATTACCATATAACCAAAATCTCATTATCCCTATCTTAGTCTGGACAAAGGAAAACAAATGTACATTAATAATGAATGCCGGTATTAGTTCCCAACCTTTTGTCCTTGAAGCCCCCCTGCTTGTGTTCAAAACTAGCCAGGCCCCCTCCAGCCCAAAGCTCTGCTCCACAAACGCATCAAAATAATACAATTATTTGTTATAAACATGTATTTAGTTATTCTTCTCATTGCTTTACAACATGTATTTTTTTTAAAGTTCAGTGCACATTAATGAACATACATCTCATGATACATGTCAATATACAGGATTATAGCCAAGGCTATAATCAGTCCTCAGTCCTTCGACCCAAACCGACCACACATCATTCTTACTAAACAAAAACACTCAATACACATAAAATAGGCAAAATCAGTCATTGCAGCATACATATACACACACTCTCATACATACAGTACCATCACTGAAAAAGAGTTTATGTCAGATTGTGTGAACAGTTTGGATTGTCCAGTAACCATGACTTTAGTTGTTTAGTCCAAACATAGGGACGGATGTTTAAGATTCATCATAATCTTGATAATCTTACCACCTCACAGCAGGCAACGTTTCGGACAACCTCTGGCACCACCCCAGGTTGAGAACCACAGATATACTGTATGTAATGGGTAAATATTGGTTAATATAATGTTTTGTTCTACCCTCCAAATCATTCAAAAGGTCTTATCCTCTCACTAATAACTGATATAGCACTTAGATGTGTTGTTTTATTTAAAAGTATGTCAGACTTTAGCTAACATGAATAATTGCCTTCGCTCTTTCCAGTCCCGGGCTCAAACTTATTGAACTACTAGAATATCCAATCTTAGCCAGCCCAAATGTCCTTTTGCTGCAGTCTGGCTTGGTTAGACTCAATATTGTGGTGATGTGTGCAATTCCAGGCCCAAATGAATCTCCCAGTGCAAGCCCATCTCAGAAAAGATGTTTCCAGAGATTGAAGCATGGGGATACCAGGTGGAAGAGTAGTGGTGCAAAGTGAAAGGGACCAATTTGCACTCAGGTTTAACCAAACCGTCTCTCATATATAAAGAAGAAACCTGAATAAGTAAGTTGAAGAAAAAAATGATAAAAGTGATTTTCTCAAAGACCCTGTGAAGCGTTGGAAAGTTTTTTTTCACTCTTTCTGTAGCCCTAGATCAAAAGCTATATTGTCTAGACAGACTTACAGGCAGTCAGTACTCCGACGTCAGTTTTTTTTACAAGTTTTCCCTCAACTTTTAATGTGAGAAAATGCTATCCCATCTAATCTATTTTTCTTGTTATTACCACTATGATATCCAGTGTGTTTTCCTTTAAAGTTAAATATACAGATGATAGACAGATGCTGGCAAACCTACTGGACTTGTAAAACTGAGAATGGTTAATAATATGTTAGTAAATGAAGTAATGAATAAGGTAGGGAAAAAACGAAATCTATAAAAATACAAACACTCTGCTCCGCACACAACCCTTCACCAGCAGTCACACACAGTTGCTCTTAAGCAACCTTAGCTAAAATGTCTCCAAAAGAATAATTAACACATTCCACAGATGTGGCTGTGCAGATGATATTCTTGGCTCTTTGTGTCAGTTTCTATGTCACGTTGTTGTTTTGTTCCTCACTATGTCATGTCTTTCCAGGGCTGTTTAGGAGGAAAAACATCAAAAGCTGCACTTGTATGCTACTTTAAGTTGTTAACGTCCCAGCTCTCGTGTGACATATTTTCGAGCATCAGCACTTAGATTAGATTCAGTTTATTTACTTCCTGCAGAATAATGTCACTGGTATAGACCTGCCTGGTGACTGTGTTTGAGATGCTGCCAGTGTTGCATCCTGTAGTGTCCACTTCACTCTTTGCTCCAGCTCGGGCATGTGTCAGTGGCTCTGATGCGGCTTGTCAAGCATGCTCTTTCCTCCGGACGGCCTGCTCCAGCCAGCCCCGGCCCTCCCTGACACTCCTGGGACCGAGCACAGACAGCCATCAAAGCCTGGGTCTCTCATCACCCTTCTACTTGTCCCTCAAGCCTCGCCATTGGAGTGTGAACATCAGGATTAGGTAAATGACAGGAGGAAGCCACAAAGTTGACTAGGCAAATGTCCTTTGGGTCTGGCTTCAATCTTGATGTGTTAGACATAGGGAAAAAAAAACTTTATAGTTCCTTGATCAAATCTAGAACTTCCTTAGCAACAGATGGACTGGTGGAAGTGGCGGACCGTGCCCTTCAGACCTAGGCCTTCAGCCACTCATAATAAGAGGGGGCTGGTTCTTGTCCTCCTTCAGCCATTACGGGCTAAAAAAATTAAGCGTAGTATTAAGCGACATAAACCACCAATATTGTGCGTGTAGCTAGCTAACTATCGATGCAGTTTGACAACGCAATTGCCCAATCATCGGGCCTGAATAAGGTCACGTTGCCAGGCCCGTTAGAAGGCGCATAGTGACACCAAGTTCAAATCTGATTGGTTGAAATATTAACATTGACTATATATGTTAATGTGGCAATTCAATGTAGTGCGCCATTAAAACTGATTTTGAAGATTTTACCACCATCTTACCACCCGGTAAATTCTTACCGGGTGGTAAGATGGTGGTAAAATCACCAAGGCAGCTCCTGATTTGTTCTGATTTGTTCTATTATACCAACTAGTTTTGGAATTGGGTTTGTAAGTGCTTAACTATTATTTTGACTCGTCCACCAGGTCAATCAATATTAATCTATTTGACCACATCATCAACTTTAACTTTAATTGGTATTTGCTACAGCATGAGGCCAATCAGGAAGCCACTGTGTTAAGAGACCAGGAAATAGCAGCACGCTTGATTGACTGACATCACTTAATGTCATTACCACTGGAGGGGAAACTGTCAAAATGAAGATGAGCTGCACCACATTACACATTGGGTTCAGCTGTGTGTCTTACATCGGGGTGTTCAAATGCTTTAGGAAATAAACCTTAAACCTGAAAACTCTATTGAGACCTGGTGTCTTCGAGTATCATCCACTCACAATACATTGATTCTGCAGTAAAGTCCAACGGGAGAGTTAGTCAGCGGACATTATGTGTGAAAAATAATTGATTATTCTAAATTTCAAACCCAGGAACATGAACTTTACAGAATTAAAAGAAATAGCTTCAAAAGGTTTTGTCAAAACATTTCAAACGTGCCATATATCATCTGTTAAAGTATTATTGCATTGCATTATTGAGTTTAAAAGCTGGGTCACGCTTTATTTTACATAGCCCTTAACTACAGTGTATCTACCTCATTAAGTACAATGTAATACACTGTGTAACAAACTGTAATAACAACATTGTACATACAAAATGGTTACGGTTAGGGCGGGGTTAGGGTTAGGTACAATGTAGTTACATGTTATTACAGGTTGTGTATTATATTGTACTTAATAAGGTAGATACACTGTAGTTAAGGGCTATGTGAAATAAAGTGTGACCAAAAGCTGTCTTCATCACATGTGGAGGGTGCATTTATTAGCAACTAAGAACCAGTTAGCTGTGATCCAAAATGTTCAATATTGTATTAATCATAATTAAACATAAATGATGCCATATCGTTCATCAAACATCTTTTTATTACACTTATTGTGTGTATATCTTTCCCAAAACACGTGTCATTGTAATGTACAAATCACTGCAGTGTTTAAGTTCAGTCTTGAATGCCGGACAGAGAAAGTTAATTGTTTGCACTTAGATATGGCACCTTAAAGGCTTTCAGCTCCTGAAATGGCCAGGGCCTCAGCATCAAAAGTCAAGTTAACATAATAGTAATTTACAACATACAACATTTGTATTGAAAATGCTAGAGTTGTTGATTTATCCAGTGATCTTTTTACTTGTGAAATCTACTATCTTTTTACATATATTTTCTATATGTAAACAAAAGTATTTTATAAAATGCATTTCTTGGTGTATTTGTCAAACATCTGTCTTTTTATCACAAGATGGCATCACTGTTGACTTGTAATGTAATTAAGATTTAAAGAATACTCTGGCAATTACCTGTCTAATGGGCCGTTTATCAGCCCTCATTCTCCAAGCTGTCTTTCTTGCTGGCTGGCTCATTGAGAGTCAAGCAGACGCATATGTAATAGCTTCCAATAGATAATACTAAGTGTCTTATACAACTTAACAACTGTGGACCACTCTGTGCTACAATGTCTTTCATTTTAGTCAAAACAACAATGAACTAAAAATGAGAGTTTAAAAAGTAATAATGAGCGTAAAAAAACCGAATTCATTTGTTTCTGATTTAAAAAGGAGGCAGTAACTACGGGTCACTGGATGAGCTAAAAAATCTGTAAAAAATATTGTTATGGTTTATCCTTTTGACATTTTGCTTAAAAAAAAGAGCAAAAAGAGAAAAAAGAAACCATCCCAATGAAAAAACAGCAGAAAAACCACCCAAAATCTTTGAGGTCCCACCACCATATTTTACTGTGAATATTTGCTACCCCTTACAATGTGACACGTCATCTTTTTTGTGGGGTGGCAATTATTGTTATAAAAAAAATGTCTGTATTTATTTTTTATTTACCAATAATTCTGGAGGCCATAGCATACAAGGTGACTGTTGACTCACAAAAGAGTATAATCACTTCAAAATAACATGTATTACAGATTACAATGAATACATTTTGACTTTTAATTTGAGTTTGTATAATTTAGTTTATATATTTTTTTGTAAATATAAGTGATTAAATGCAACTACCTTCTGGTTCTATAGGAGAAGTGTCTTACTTCTTCAACAACTTGCCTCTCTCTCGCTGCCATCAAAGCTAAGAAAAACTTTTACAAATAGCACAGTAAAAGTTGTCCTCTTTTGTCTGGAGTCACAGACCCCACTACCTGTTTCTGTCACTTCGAGCAAGATCGGTGAAAAGGAGGGCACCAAAAGAAGTGAGAGTTCAACCACACGGAACGATCCATATTCAGTGATGCAGTGATGAGGGTGGTGCACCTTTTCCATCACTTGTGACACCTTGAAAGACACCCCGCAGCGTTGCCCTGACAACAGTTATGAGCCCACATGCCTCCCGAGGCGCCCAGGTCAGGGTTGAGTGACATCTCGTCTTTCTGCCTCTTTGCTCCGATGCCTGGTGTAGACTCATTGTGGAAGTGCAGAATCTAGGATGTATGCCAAGGTATGTTTTGTGAAGTGCAGAAAGTGAGAAGCAGTGGGTTCACCTTGTCAATGTCTGTAGTCACATCGGAGGGGTCAAGGGAGCGGTAATAAAAATTGAGGGTTAAATAAATGGGGAAGTACAGAGAGTGGGGAATTATGTGTGTTTTTACTTAGATGTTATAGCTTAAAATTGTGGCATTATTAAATTTATTTGCCTACATATGTAATAATATTTTTTTCAATAATATATTATGTTAAAGCTTTATTGATCTTTTTTTCAGAAATGTCAAAATAACATGAATATTATGGCTACATTGATTGAACTAACTTTACAAAGTCGGTTTGAGTAACAGTACATCTCGCTACAATACAAAAACAAATGTTATGCATGATTACAATTATGATAGTATACGACTTAATTTTTAATAAAGGTGACTTCAAAAGAAGGCGGACTATTTGTCATTAAGTGATTATTTTTTTAACATATAACACTTCAGAGAATGTCCCGGGTTCGAGTCCTGGACCAGGCACTAGCACATTTCTGTGTGGAGTTTGCATGCTTCTCCCTGTGTCTGGGTGGGTTTCTTCCGGGTACTTCGGTTTCCCCCATCAACACAAAACATCACATTAGGTTAATCCTCCAGCTAGATACATCCTGACCAAGATCCTGACTCAAGATCTGGAGATGGGTCCCCGAGAAGCTTGGTAAACAACATAACATAATGCTATGAAAATTGTAAAAGTGTGCCCTTAGTGTACACTGACTAAAGTGTTTATATGGATTGATCATTGTATGTGGTGGTTGATTAATTTAAGTGGCCTCTATAGTGCAGCAGGTTAGTGGTTGTCAAATTATAGCTCTTAATTGACTGATTCATTTTTATTAGTCATGTAATCCAATTACCTATTGACAGAGCAGGCCAGACCAGTCGAAATCAATAAACACCGGACGGATGTGGTATTTTCTATTTGGCTGAGTTTTATGTTTAACCCCACATCAAATTTAACTCACACTTCAAGTATGGGTGAGGTGCTGTACAATATTTTGATTTATTTCTCCCTCTTTCAGCTGTTCTATTCCAGGGTTCACCTTTCACTACATCCATGAATCTTCTCAGTTTAGCCTTCCTGACTTCAAAATCTAATACTATAAGCTGTCCTACTACTCTTTCTACCCAACCTCGTCGAGGATCTGAACTTCTTTGCTTCCTCCAGTTCTTCTGACTGTGATGTGCATATTTCATTTGCTATAGTTCCTATGTTGGATGACCTTGCTGACACCTGTTTGTGACCCCCTTTATTTCAGTTTAAAGTAATAAATAATCAGAGGTAATTGATCATATTCGTATTTTGACTCTTTCAGGTTTAATACCATGCTATCAGTTTTGTGTGTCTTAGGTGGAATCTCAAGTCATTTCATCCCCTTCTTCATTCTGTGATAAAATAGGAGAATACACTAATCATTTCATCACATCAAGAACTCTCACAAAACCATTTCAGATGAGTCCATCTTTTGGTAAAAGGTGCTTAATGGATCTCACAAAGAAGACTTAATAGTGCTCTTATGCCTCAATCAATACAAATCAAGACTGCAATTTATATCTTCTGCAGTGTTACACAACTTTGGCTGCGCAAAAGTATAGGGTCATTATAGTGGAAGTTAAAACTAAAATACAAAAAATAAGCCTATAGACACAGACTGAACATATAATAAAATATATACATATGTGTGCAGCTGTTTATGGCAACTGCAGTGAAAAGGGTGAGCAGATCATAATGGTCCAAATTCAGGAGATAAAGTATTTTTTTAGACAATTTGGGACATATGTAATAAATTAAATGAAATAAACTAAATATTGTCATTTACCATGTGCAATTGGTCAAAAACCAGTAAAATAGCAATGTTTTCATGATTTATATTTTATCACAAATTATATACTATCTTCATCTGGTTTAGCTACCCGAAACTAAACTCAACATTAAAGAGTAGGTTTGTAATATAGATGTGAGCAGCCTACAACCTCTGATGAAATGATGGGATTACTTTACCTGATATAAAAAATAAAGTGTGGTTACATGACTGGATTAATGTGTTCTGAATGTAAACTTCGATATTTTTAAATTCATCAGCGTTCCTGAAACTGTTTATTTACACATTTGCACAGTACTGCATATTCTGTTTTTGTAAAGCTGGAAACAAAAACATGCTAGAGGGAATTGACTGCACACATATATTCATCACCATACCGACTAACATTTCATAGATGCATAGGTTTGACCATCTCATCCTTACACTGTTTGGGTTCAGCTTGTTTGTCTGATTTATTCCAAGCTGCATCTAAGTTAATACTACCACAGACTCTCCTGTCATTCTTCCCTTCATTTCAATAGTTGGCTCCCCTCTCTTTGCTCCAGGCATCTGCTAATGGGGACCTTGCCTGAGGCTCTTCACCTCACACCTGCTGTATTTTGGTGCTAACACAAGACCGGGATATTCACAATAAAACTGTGCTCTTTCATTAGTGTTTGGTAGCTTTTCCTGGACTCTTGCCTTTAGTTGTATGCGAGCTATATGTTTTTGAAGTTAAAACAAACAGATTGTAAAGGGTTGCGATGAGATGATTCAGTGTGTTATCTCTACCACTGCAACATGCTGAGCCTACACTGTAAAATGTAACTGAACTCTATTAAAAAGGCTAGGAAACCAGTTGCCTTTAAAATACTTGTAAGTTATTCAGTTAGTTCCAAAGATTTGCATTCGTTAGTGGTTTTGAAGGCCCATGGTTAGTGAACGGTTGCCTCTGTCCCTGTGCACACGGCATATCCGCAAAGGTATTTTATGTTATGTTTGCGTTAAGCCGTTACACCCACACAGATCCGGCGTATTGGGAGCCTGAAAAACAATCAATTTTTATACCGGGTCCCAGAGGGGAAAGATTTCAAAATGTTTTCGTGTTTACAAGCAATACACTTCTTTTCTGAAACAATAACATTGTCACTCTTATAAACCTCTGCACTCTGACAATAACAACAAATATGGCTCTGCCCAGTGTTTTCACGGAAGTGTCACGGCGCCACCAACGGGCCAGGCATACACACTACAGCGTTTCAGTGATGCTGCGTGAACCCGTGTGGACACAGATATGTTCTAAAACGATGTATGTATGAGACGTTTTTGTAACAATAGCGTTAGTCTCATCCTTGCGACTGAGTGGCCATTGTCCACTGTGTAGCCCACCTAAGAACCTTAGTAGATGAGACTTCTAACAGGAATAGTGGAACAGTGGAATACATACGTCTCAATACAACCATTTCCAAAAAGGATGTAACTTTCATTTATTATTACTATTATTATATATATTTTTTAAATAATCTTAAAATTGAATGTGTAGCAATGAACTAGCAGTTATACTGTATATACATATATATGCAGCTGTATGGTGGTATTTGCAAGGGATAAGTTAGATGTCATTCTCTCAGCCGCGTCTCGTAGTGTGAAGCTCAATAGAGACCAATAGAAAAGAGGAATGACTGGCTCCAACAAAGCATTTCTGTGGCAGTGTGGCAGACCTTCGCTTGAACACATGATAACTGTTGGCCCACTTTAGAATCCGTCTCTTCTCCTGAATCTCACCTGCCGACTTATTGCCATGTCTGTGCTTTTTTTTTCAATTTATTTCCTTTTTACCATTATTGAAAATAAATCTGATTTTATTCTTGTTTGGGCTGATGCACATGACGGTTACTTTTATTGGATACTTTCAGTGACATGTCTCTGGTCATTGCAATACATTACATTTAACAGAACCTTTGTCATTCCAATTTGTTAGAATTTCTGCACGTTTGTTTTGAGCAGATAGCTCCTATTTTTGATCTCACAAACACAACCATCAAAATTGTAGATTATTAAACCTAATCTTTAGGTTCTCTAGAAGCAAAATATGATCTGTTTTATTAGGTTTTTTTTCGGGTTTTTTCTGTGACCCACCCACAGCTCAGCCACAATGGGAACTGTGTGTTAAAGCTGAATTTGTGACTGTAAAAGTGATGTGTCTAAAAATGATACCCTTCCCTTTCCTAATTCCTGTTCTTTGCAACCCTCCATCAAGGTCTCACACAAACCAGGAAGTACATACACAAGCAGACAGAGATCTAGAGTTGAATTCTTTAAAAGAAAAATGTAAATGGTTGGGAATAATTTGGAAATAAAACATTATCTCCCTCACATTGTTCCTGATAGATTCTAGTTCTTGATAAATACACAATGTTTCAACCAACCAGAGAGCTGTCCTGTGGAAGTGTGTGATTGGTTAAACAGTTCCTTCCCTCGCTCTAAAACAAAAACCGTTATAACACAGCCCGCAGGTGATCTCAAAGTCTCATTTTATTTTTTCTCAAATGACTTCTGTTAAGCTGAACTAAAAACGAAATAATTATCTTTGCTGAAATACAATGAGAAATAAATCAGGTAGTGCAGCTTTAAGTAATTTAATTAACTAACTGGATGTGTGTATGTGTTTAACTCAATGGCACACAATAGTGAATAACCCTTTCCAGTTGTTTGTGTGATTGTACTGTTTGGTTTATTATGTTTTGCATCAGTTAAATAGAAATGCAGGTTGTTGTTGTATCAAGGGAAGTTCATAACATGAGAAGCTTTCATTATTGTTCTTGTACACTGCCTCTTTATTCCCCAGCTCAGACACTTTATCTATCCCCTTGCTCATCACAGTCTGACTTCTACATCACCATGTCTGACAATGCAGCTCCCTGCCCTGTCTATCCAGCCAATTATTTCCTGATACTGCTGCTTTTAAACTATCTGTATCATATCTGTTCTCTTTCCAGGCCTCCTATCATGCACCAGTGTCATTGAGTTCAAATAATTTATCACACGCTTGGGGCTACGCTCACCTCGAATCCTGGTCAACCTACCGCCATCACTCCATTACCACCAGGGACGAAGCGTTTCATTGGAACACCAGCGCACACCAGCAGCGTCCAGACTTCAGGCAGAGCTTATCTTATCTGCTATCCTCACACAAGTTTAATTGTGACACACATTTTTTTCTTTTCAATTCTTAATCTCACTGATGACAACAGAAACAGGAGATAAAAGGGACTAATTGATCGCTCCACATCGAGCTTTGGCTGACAAAAATGGTATAAATATTTTTGTACAGAGGCCAGTGCTGTGAGTTTTGACAGCACATGTAAGCTCTCTTCAAATTATATAGAACTTCAAAGAGGAAAAAAATATTGTGAAAGAAGATAACAATGGTACTTAACAAACGTTGTCATATGTCTTAGTGTCTTGGTGAAAATGAATATTGGGCTTTTGTGGACTTGTATTGGACTGGTATTGTGTACAGAGGATTCATACTTCTATAGATACTGATACTTTTAGGGCATCTTCCATTGACCCTGACTGGCCACATGTCTTTTTATCAGAACCATCAAGCAACAAAGCAGTGACGAGACAATTTCCTTCAGTATAAAATAAAATTTCAAATTAAAACACTAACTCAGGCTCTTTGTAAATATTATTCATGTGCAGTTGTCTAGGCTGTAACTGTGATATTATGCACCATGTTCATATAGCCTAAATGTGAACATGATATGACTCTAAATAGATCTGGAAAAAGCTGGCTAGATCCCAGTAGCAGATTTTTTGCCCCAAGGCATGAGAAACTACAATAGATCCAGATGCATTTAATTTTCAGTGTTTCTCATTCTGACTTCTTAAACCATGCATAACTTTGCACTGGGTATAGTTTTATTCATCCAGACATATTGTGCAGTGATGGATGCATGGGGTGCATTGTGTTGTATTGTGTAAGTGTTAAGTACAGGGCTTTGTGCCATGGGTGAAGCACTCTCCGGCAGTGTTGAAGCGAAAGTGAATGGCAGAGGTAGGGGCCTGAGGTGAGGGGCACCAAGCCATCCGATTTGGCCAGAGCTTATGTCATGGGGGTAGGGGGGCTGTGCTGTCTGCTGGCCTGTCCTCCATGTTGTGAGACTAGATCCCCTTGAGCTGTGAGATGTGGCACGGTGCCGAGGTGGTGGCCCTATACCTGTGACTGCCCTTATTCTATCAGCAGCTGGTTCAACTGTGTGCGTAGAGATGTGTCTGTATGTGTGATGGATGTATTATCGCTTTTAAATGTACTGTTCATCCAGTAGCATTAGACCACACATTTAGCCAAAAATGCAGAATATGAATAAGCACGCAACATGGTTTTGGTAAAGGAGAACTGACTGTACTGTCATTGAGTGGGCAGAAAAGACATACAACATAAATGCAATAGTGTGTGAACTCCATAGCTTAGCAGTGGCCCAACATTTGAGAACACTGCTTTACACACATTAGCCACCGTTGAATAGATTTTGAACTTTACTCCTAACATCCTCATATAAAAGAATTGTGAATAATGTTGCTTTTTTGCCACTATACATGGTTGTATTCAGTGACTTTCCTCATGGAGGCTCTATAGCAAACCATTTATCTCTGTCAATGCTTTATACATTTCTAATTCTTGCGCATTTGTAGATGTGTGGGGATTTCAACTGAGCTGCGAGCGCACCCTTCACCTGGACCATAAGATTATGAATGACAGAGTCTGACGAATCCATGACAACGGTCCAAACTGCCATTTTGCTATTCAGAAGCAATTTCTTCAAGTGTGAGACAGGCAGGCCAGTCCATTTCACAAACGACATGTTATCCATCAGCCAATTGATTTGCAAGAGTCTTGGAAAAGATAGCTGTCCTCTTCTCACTTCAGCTGTATGATAATGATGTCGCATCTGTTATCTCCTGCCAATAAGATTATCTATGCAGTGTTATTGGTATCTTCATTTACAAACGGTGGCAATTATAATCTCAAAGCCCTTGATTATCTCTTTGTTATTGCATTTCATCATTGCAATATAGCTTAAACTTTCATTCATCGGCATGGTAATTATTTTCCCCGGATTGCTTTGTATCATGCCATGTGAAACACCTGGCTAGCGGGCTTGTTTTATCAGTAATGGGGAGACATTACCTAAATGACCTCTGACTTTGCTGTGATGATATAGTGTTTACTGTTAAAGGTGTCAATTCAACCACCAACAATATGCTTTACTGACTTCTTAAAAATCCTTGCAGCAGTTGGAAAGCAGAAGGGGGTCTACTTAATGTGAGAGTTTAGACTTTAATTTCACTAAAGTGGTCAGATTTATGCATTTTGAATATTGAACATGGATTTGCATTACTTCCACATTCAACGCACACTCGCTCTTACTAGTGATTTTGTATTCAAACAGCAATGAAGACGTTCAGCCATATGTGCATTTTTTGTCCCATTGGTAGTTTATGATGTTTTGTGCAAAAAGCTGTAGTAAGCTGTGGACAAAAGCAGAACAGGAAGTGAAGAGAAGCTGGTCAAAAACTGCATTGATCTTGCTGAATCTGAGGTTTGGTTACCAGATAAATCCCCCCCACCAATACGCAAGACTGTTCTGCAGAGGCTGGGTGTAATCTCCCTGTAGTTTGAACACATAGGGTGGTGGTCTTCTACAACAAGAGTCTGCCACCCTGGTCTACCAGTCCAGAGAAACTGATCTGAGACCACTGTAAAAACAGCCAAGACAGTCCCACCACATCCAGAGATTCATCTCATTTTGCAACTAACCCATTTCTTAGTCTAAGTGTATTCTGAATTCTGTGTTCATGGTCATTGTAAGCCAGCATTAGAAGCAGCAGTTATTGGACAAATTATGTCAGCGGTCCAGAGTGGTGCCCCATACTGTGAGATCATGCCCCACACACTTCCTCCATTTTCTTTGGATCCAGTGGCCTGAATACGTCCCTGACCCCAGCCACTCACCCCCGGAGTACCCACTTATCCTGCCTGTTAGCCAGAGACACCCCTGAGCCCCTCCGCCTCTGGCCATGCAGCCCCCTCCTTTGTCCCAGATCCCTCTCAGCAGGATTCAGTCTTCTCCCTAACAACCATCAGGTCCATTTGGGCTTGCTCCAGTTACTGCTGCTCTGACAGTCATTTCTTTGAATACATTGAAAGTATTGCCATTGCCTTTGTTGTCGTCATCCGGGGTGACCAATGACATTGCTATAAATGTGCTTCATTTCCTGCACTGGTTGACTTGTGAGTCACATGACCTCTTTGCAGCACAGCGGTTATTTTGTCTGTGTGGCATTTTGAGTAAACTAAAAGGCCCGCTAATGCTTTCTGCTCTGTCTACCGTTTAGTTAATGCTTCAAGGCACAGGAATGCTGAAATGCCCCCTGGTGCAATGCTACACAACCGGTCACACAAATAGCAACAAAAACAGCTTGTAAAAACAATGCAGCACGCACTGTTTTTCTTGTATGCATACCGTACATATTATAATGTGTATATTAAACTCCTATATGTATTGTCTAAAATGTATTTGTAGAGCTTAAGCGCACACAACCTAAAATGAAGCCTCTGGTTTGGTCCATTATTTGTGCGTGCCCACACGTGTGCAAACACTGTGAAATAAAAAGAGGGGTGAGTGGCTCTAGGGCTGAGGTTCACTCAAGCATATAAAAGCCCGTCCTTTTTAGTTTATCATCTGTCAAATGTTTTCCTGTATTGATTAGCAACATGAGGTGCATGTGTAAAAAAGGTAAAGTGCACGGAGCTAACAATAGCACCCTGCATTGACTAAAAGAGTGAAAATGCTTTTGAACACGCAGAGCCATTCACGACCAACCACTGCTGATCTCTGAGGTCATCTTATGTGGTGCCCAGAGCAAAGGCCCAGTTGGTGGAGCTGTCCAAAGACCTGACCAGTGAGTGCTAGCATAGGAGCTGTCCATGGTTCTTAAACCTGATGGAGCTTCTACATGCAGAGCAGTGCATCAGGCTGGTTTTAGTCTAAATATAGCCTTGAACTAAATATACATCCCACACAGACATCTGTCTATCTGTTGGGGAGTTGTTACTGAACCAAAATGTTGATGAAAACTATCCCCGCAGCTTATGTTTATATACAGACAAGGTATATATTAGGAGGATGCCACACATCTGGGCGAGGGACAGAATTATTTCCAGCCTGAGTCATGATGCTGGTGGCAGACCTAGCGTTTAATGTGATTTCTGCGACTTCTCCGTACTTAGTAATGTGGGACACAGTTCAAACGAAGAGCTCAGACAGAATATATCGGGGGAGCGGTGTGTATGTGCAGAAAAAGTGCAGTCTGATGAAGTTTGTGTGCACACAGAGGCAATGTGTTTGTGCCTGTGCACACACTTGCACTAAGTTGGGCGTAACGATGGATTCAAAGGGAGCCTTTGAAGTATTTTGATGTTCCCTGGCTGCTCTCTTGCCAGTTTCCTAAATAGGTCAGAGACTCTGCACTCTGCCTTCTGCACTGTGCTATAGCACTGCTGCAGCCTGTTAGAAAGAGCCAGAAAGGGAAGGCAAAGGAGAACAATCTACTTAACACAATTGAACCACAAACACTGTTGACTTTTAATTCATTGTGATTTACCTTATTTGCCTTTTAAAGAAAAAAACATTTGCGCTGTTGTTTATACTTTTGTCTTTCTCTTGACTCAAGTATTGTGCTGTGTGTTCAAGGTCAGGTCCCTTCCTCTCCCTTCCCCTGTACACTGCCAAGTTTAAGTCAAGTCAACAACAGCTGCACCACGCTACAAGTGTATGACTGTGTTCAGTATCCAATCATCATCTAGGAAGATATCTGTGTATTTAAGTAAGTCAGTAAGGGACCTCTATACAAGCACCTTTGTTCCACGACTGAGAACCTGTGTTTTTCTCTGTGTAACCCAGATGTATTTTTTTTTTTATTAAAAAAGCCTATTTGAAGCCTTATTGAATTGATTTGCCTGGACTATTTATTCATGTCACTAAGAATTTCCTTGACACATTGTGGCTAACAAATGCACCTATAGGGTTGGCTAAGGACAAGGCTGTCAGTTAAACTCATAAAGCTGGTACAGGGACTTAGAGAATGGTGTGCTGTGCTGCTGTGGTCCAATCGGCCATCTGTCTGTGGTACTGTGTGGGTTCTGGCTCCATGCTGCTGGTTCCATGTAGGCCAGTCATTTTCATCTTCCAGTCCAGTGATTAATTTGGTATCTGGAGGAGGCCTTTCTCAGACACATCAACTCAGTCAAGCCTATTTAACTGTGTGCCCGCCATGTGTAGCTCTTAATGTTGTACTTGGAACAGGTTTTATACCTCAAGTCTCCATTGGTGCCAGGGTAAAATCGGGACAGAGCAAGGCTTGGACGTGGGTGCGTCGAGTTCATTAAAATGGTATAAATGTCTGGTGTGAAATGTTACTGTTCTACATACAATCTGAAATCTTAGTATTCACATGTGTTTTACCCAGTGTTGTGTGTTGTATTACTTTTGTTAATTTGGCCCCCTGCACTGTTCAGATGATGTGTCCTTGCTTTTTGAATTCTGTCTGCCTATTAGCGCATGCACTTTTGTAGTTTTTCAACAATCAAACATGATGAAATGATTAAAAGAAAGTAATTAACTGGACTGGACTCAAACCTTTTGGCTAAACCAGCACTGGCAACAAATTTTCACCACAAGCTCTTTCAACTGTTTGGCACCTGTTTAAATGTGAAAAAAACACCTCTTTACTTTGCACAATTTAAGGAGTGAACACACACAGGCACCTTCTTCCCACCATTCCCCAGGACCCTGTTAGCACCTCCTCTGCACCTTGCTAGCAAAAGAAAGAATAAATCAGCTGGAGTGAAGTGCTTGTTTTGGTTGCCAGTGGTGGCATGTCCAAACCTTCAGGGAGTGGACTATGATTTATTACAGAGTGGCACAAATCGAACAATTTCTGCCATTGGAATAGTCAAACAACCCCACAGAACGAGATCTGCCTTCTGTTAATTCTGGAGCATATTAGCAACAAAAAAGGAAAAACCCGTGAGAATTTCAACCACACACACACACACACACACCAGTGTCATCAGAAAAGAAATAGTACAGACTTTCAGTAAAATTGCTTATGTCATTCCATAGGGGGTCTGGTTCTAGGACAAGGCATTTCTGTGTGATTTTTTTCCCAGGTTCACTAGTCATCATCAGTAATCATCTTACATGCGCAATACCCCAGTCCTCTTGACCATAATCTGGAGATGGCTCCCCAAGCACTGCACATCTTCTGACAGGTTGACCAATTAGCACTTAAAGAGCACATACAGATAACAAATATACTATTTAGTTTTTTTTTAATGAATATAACAAAGTACCTGTTGCCAGTTATAATTTAAAAAATCTAGGATCCAGCTTTGCATTTTGGCAGAGTGGGTGGTTTTCTGTTGGAAGGCTACCTAACCATACAAATATTTCCATAATATTATAAAACTGTCATTGAGATGCTTCAGTAGCACATAGAGTCTGTTTCAATAGCATAGCAATGAGAGTCCTTGTAACACCCTCCCAGAAGGTTTTGGATGTATTTTTATTACCAAAATCTAGCTTCATGTTTTCCCACCCTCCTCATTCACATCCCTAAAAAGACACCCCCGTGGAACATCTCTGTCTGATCCTCCCCTTTTTCCGTGGTTGGTTCCCCAGCAGCAGGAGGTCTGGACTCTACCCGAAACTCTCTCGCCTCCCCGTGGACTGCTGTGATCCGCTCCTTGTCCCTGCCATGGATAAAAGTGGGCTTACATCCTCACAGATGTTAGGCCAATTTTCTGACACTCAAGGCCCCCACACAGACAGATGTACAGGTTCGTGGAGCATTCAAAGGCACTCCGTCTCCCCGCACACTCAAACATATTACCCATGCAGATTTGCCTACTCATAAGTGACTGTTGCTACCATACATCAAAGTCCTTACACATCCCTGCGGACTTCCTCAAGCTTCAGACTCTCGTTTTGGTATGCAGTGAATTTCACCAAAAATAACCCCGGGATTAAATGGAGCTACCTTCCAAAAGCAGACAGATGCCCCTATCACACTTGAAGCATCGCCACCTACTGCGTGCTGAAAAATGAGCAGCAATATTGAAGCATGAGTGTCGCTTTCGCTTCTTGACACTGTTTATCTTAGTTGACTTCCCAAGGGGGATTGTAATGCCTATGTCAGTGGACAGAGTAATAGAGATATGTGAGGTTAAGACTATTGTATACATCAATGCCAAGGATCTGTGCTCTGTGCTGTATTATGGCTCTGTCTCTGTAAAACATTATACAGACTTTAAATGGCTGAACAGCATTGTGGCAATGGGCGGCGGGCTGAGTGTTTTGCAGTTCATGTGGTTAATTTAGAGTCAATTTAGTTTTTGGCACAGATTTGGTTTGGTGCTGTTGAAGACTTGATTTAGTCCTGGTTGACTATAGACCTATCAGTGTTTAATTCTGTTCAGAGGTGGGTAGTAATGAGTTTACTCAGTTACATTTACTTTTTTAAATAATATGTACTTCAATGAGTAGTTTCACAGCACAATACTTTTTATTTTTACTTCAGTAATGTTATTGTGGAGCAAGTACTTTTACCCATCTTTGTGTGTTGTGAAACAGTGAACATGTTTTTTGTGGCCTCATTTATGAATTATTTGACTTTTCAACTAAATTAAATATATCTTCTAAGTCTGTTATTTAGTACTTTTTGTACCCATTTTTAGCACTTATTATTATTAGTTTTAATTATTTTGTATTTACTGTACTTGAATAAATATATTGGCTACTCTACCTATCTCTGGTTCAGATTTAACCCCTGTTTTAGCGCGCTATCATTAGTTAGTATTGCAAGGTTGAAATGAAGGTTGTCTGTGGCCCCTCTTCTTGAATGGCAGCTCAGATCGGAAGTTGTGTTTGCTTTTGCAATGGCACATGTATTTTTTTACTTTTTTTGTCAAAGTCTAAAATAGCATTTAGACCTTTCTGTGTAGTTTTCCTTCTCATTTCAGGCATGTCCTCCTCTTCACAATCGATGACTGCTACTCCGCTCTTTTTTTGTAGTTTATTTTTACCTCACAGCTATAGCGTTATGCGTTAACAATGTTTAACAATGATTCAATTGATCTCAGTTCAACCACACTTCTTGGCTCTCCCTTCTCACTCTTTGTCTTCTCTATAAATGTATTCCTGGAAAAGAATTGTGGCAAATTAACCACATTCCAAATGGCTAGGGCAGAGGCTCGGAGCAGGGGTAACAAGTTGTGGAAGTGAAACACGACCAAACATAGTGGTCTTCATTTACATTTTCATTTAATTTTCCTTTGGCCTGTAGCACTGTGTACAGAATCAATCTTTCTAACTCCGTTTTCAATATATTATTGGGAGACAGCAAGGAAGAAAGGGGGGCTATTGATTGGCTGAGTGTTCATTGTGTCTGTTTAGAGACACTTCATAAGAGCAGCAATGAAATTGTTGTCTTGTTTCCTTTTTCTCTGTCTTTATTTTATGTGAAAGAGTAATGATACTGTTTGATGTAGCTGAGGTGTGACAGTCGATACACATCTCTGCCTCCCCCGAAAGCGCAGCAGCTCTTCTTGTTCTGCCGTGACCTGCTAAGCACCTATTCTTTATAAATAGTTTTGCTCAAAGATGTCAACTTCAGTGAGAGATAAACAGTGTTTTATTGCCACATATTCAACTGTTTCAGATTAAGACCGCTATTTATGTAATTATCTCTAATGTGAATTAAGTAAACAGTACTTTGCATTGATTTGTGTTTGTAAATAGCCACAGTTTAACTTACATTGTATAATGAGAATGTGAAGATATACTGAATAAATAAATAATTAGCATTTCTCCCCACAAGAATACTGCTGTTCTATGCCCATAGCCTGGCAAATGTAGAGGTGTGTGCAATCTGTAACACACAAACAAATGGCTGACATGACTTGGGAAACTTGAGCAAATGATAATGTCCCTTTGATATATATTTAAATATTGACAAATGACTTATTGTGTTTTGAGATTCCAGATAGTGAAATACAAAATATGGTCTGTGTTGTCATACCAGTCACATTATGCTCTGGCTGGTCATTTGGTCATTAGCCAGAATATGTTTTGTCTTGTGGATCAAATCTAAGTGTTAGTGCTATATTAGTTGACGTGAGATATAAGTGCTTTGGAAATACTTTGGAATTGCTTTGGAAATGCTTTGGAAATGGTGGAAAAAGACAAAATTATCGTGTGGCTTCTGCCGGTGGGAGGTTATCACAGTGCCCATATTGCAGCAGGAAAATGCCACAAGCGGTGAAAAAACTTTTTTAGGATCTGGATTTCTCATGTTTTGTGTAAAAGACCAAGCGAGGAAAACAGAGGGCCGTGATAGTGTTCAGTCAATTTTTGATGCTTTGGGAAGACTTTTTCTTAACTCCAACGCTAGATCTTGCAGGTTACTACCAGCCTTCCTAGAAACCTTCAGGCAAATCACGACAGCAAACTGTGTGTGCTGCTATAGCTGACTACAGCACAGATCTTGATAAAACACTTTTCATAGTACCCTTCACTCAATTTTATTCAAAAAATGGATATGGATGGCATTTTCAGAGGTAACAAATTACACAAAGACCAGTTTATTAAATTTTGGAAGTCATCCGTGGAGATGAGCTGCCTTGGCAGAGGTCCGCGCTCTCCTAGTGCTTTCTGGTTATTCTGGTTTCCCTTTACATTTTGATTTCTGGTTCTTATTCTAACTAAATAATATCCATTCTTAGACAGCTCTCAGTGCTATCACTCATGTTGGTGGCCCGGGTGCATGTGGGGAATTTTCAGCTGAAAAGCCGTTAACTGAAATCTTGACACCCATTCACACCTCGGATGGGCAAATATTGGTCAGGACAGCCCTCCCTTAGATTGGAGCACCTATTCAAATAGTAGTGATTTTCAGTGAGGAGCAGATACTCTTAATGGAGGTGTATATTAGGCAGCCAGCTGTCTGTTAGTGTGCCTGTGTGATTGATGGGAGGAGACATGCGCCATTTACCGGCCAGGCTGAAACTAGAGGGAATCTCCATCTTCTCTTTCTAAGCGGTCACAAGAAGGCTGACTGAGAAAATTGGCCTATTTCCATGGTGAGGGTGTGGGGGATGATCCGCTACATCCAACCACAGTCACTACAACCGCAAATAAGATGTACATTGGGCTTGTTGACACTTGCATGCAAATATACCTAAGAGACAGGCAAGGATGGCAGATGAAAAAGCACAACAATTTGGTTCACTGCACACCTTCAAAAGACAATTTGTGGGCTTTACATACATGCAAGCACACATGAATACAAGACAGAGCCATGTAAATAAAATGTTAGGGATGCTTGTGCTGGGCTGTTCAAATGGATATGTGGATGTGATTGGACATGCATAATTAAACCCAAAAAAATTAACAATGTTGACAGGGCTGTGTAAGCTACACTATATATGAATGGTCAAAGAACCTATGTGATATAAGCCATATCATGTCTATAGGTTAGACACTATTTTGGACCAACTCGTGTACTATGCACATTATATTTAGAATCAATCCATACTATAATGGATGGTGGGTATATGTGTACTTACACTCGCATCCATCAGACAGAGCAGAATGTCAATCAATTTTAAAAACTGACACTTGTTTGATTTAAATTTTGGGTGAAATATGTTTTAGATGGAGTTTGAGTTCAAAGTGACAGTTTTAACCAATCACTAGTGTATTTTCAGATGCGGCCTGTCTGCATGGCAGTTAATTAAATCATGTCTTGTTCTCTAATATATTTGCTGTTGTGTGCTCCAATAATGTGAGTGTGTCTGTGTGACTGACACACACCATGCTGTCATCCACCCATTCATCAAGCTCTTCACAACACAATGGGTTGTTTGCAGCCAGCTCTGAGCCATCTTTGCCCGTCCACAGGGACAGGAGAGCCAAAGACAGATGCCGTCTTTCTTTGGCTAATTTGATTTCTAGTGTGTGCTGGCTGAGTTACATGGGCTGCACATTGATAACATGCAAATAAGACAGGACTTAATCTATGTAACTATTGATTTCAATCCACAAACTAATTTCCCATTGTTCTCCAGTGGCATGTTTCATCTTTGTTGCTGGATGGTTGGCATTTGATATCTTTCAGCTGCTGCCCCTAAGGAAGTCTTTATTTTAATAGAGAAACAAGTTTTTACAACAGAAGGATTCTGTTGTTTTCAGATCACACCCTGGCTGAGTGAGAATACAGATTTACCTTTCCGGTTACACAGAGGTGAAAAATTGTGATCCCGCTGACACTAGTGTCAAAATAACATATGCATTTCAGAAGGAAATGTATCATATTTGAATATATTATCACAAAACAATCTGACCATGCGTCTATGTCTATTTTTATGCTGATGCACAGATGCATGAAGCACAGTATCCATGTCAAAAAGGCACCCGTGGATGACTGCTATCTCTCACCAATATATAATAATAACATGGAAAAGCATCCTCTGAACTTTGATCCATGAAAACTTGAAAAATAAATAAAGCAATATCTCACAGAGTCCAGTCGAGAAATATTGGTTTATTGGTTGCTCTTGCCCACTCAGTGACTTCACTATACTCCCAACAGAGAAACTAAAAACTGCAGGTTCAGTCACTTGTAGTAGGGATAAAGTTGAACATATTTCATAGTTTTTGTGGGGCTATACTATTTAATGTTGACAAATACTCCGTCTGAAGTAGGCATAAAATAATTGACAAAGCTATAGCTTTTCCATCCATCCATCTATCTATCTATCTATCTATCTATCTATCTATCTATCTA
>JAVQKC010053296.1:0-28823 GCA_036025475.1 Philypnodon macrostomus | reverse complement strand
AATCCTGGTTTAGACCTGGTTTACTCCCAGTACAAGCTCTGCCCTGGAATAGACCTGGTTTACTCCCACTGCAACCTCCTTAGTTCTGGTTCAGACCTGGTTTAGTCCTGGTTTAGCCCTGGTTTAGCAGTACAAGCTTATCCATCCTTGTTTGGACCTAGTTTGGTCCCAGTACAACATAGTTGATATATCCAGTACAGACTCTTCAGTCTTGGTTTAGATCTGGTTTAGTCCCAGCACAAGCTCCCAAATGTATACAAATTTGGGACATTATAGACCACCACACAGGAGTTATTTAGTCTCTATATCGCACCTTTCCCAAATATTATCTATCCACAAGAATAAAATAATCCCACAATGACAATATGTACAAATATTTCTTTGTTACCAAGACCAAATTCTAACTTACCAGCAGTGTTTCCAAGTTTAGCGCCCATTGTGGGTTTCTCATCAGAGATTCCAGCTTTAGTAGCCGGCTTTCGACTCTTCCCTCGGCTCCCAGCATGTTCACACCGTCCAATATCCACGGACAATAACATTAAATATTAAAAAATATACCCAAAAGACACCTGCATTCACCTGGAGGCTCAATTTCAGGCACTGACACAGCTACCTCATGTCAGCGGCGGAGGACTCGGGCATGTCAAGTTTAATAATTTATGTCTAAAACGCGTTTTCAGCGGAGTGAAACCGGAAAAGAAAGTCAAAAAAGAGACGCAGGTAAGTTTTCAGGTGAGTCAGGCTCGGTCCAAGGAGCTGTTTTGGGTAAAAAACAAAATGTGATCCGACTACAGAGTGTCCACCCCCGGGGGTAGAAGACCTGCTGCCTGCCCCGCTGTACAAAGAGAGAAGCTGCAGAAGGTAGATAAAGGTGCTTCCGGTTTGACATGACACAATAAAGGGCGCTACAGGTAGAACGTAAAGACAAAAACGTGGAAGCCTATAAAAAAGCGTTTATATTAGGCTATTAAGATTCTGAAGTTTGCTTTGAAATATCTCTAGACTAGTTTTCTTGATTCTCTATGCCACCCAAACAGAGGAAGGTATACAATGGAGTGCAAGTCATAATGTGTATTTACATGCAAATATTTATTGTGCTGCTCAGTATATACAAGTTTAGACAAATTTATATATTTATTTATTTATTTATTTTACATATATTATATTTATATTACATATTTTGACAACAAGCACCATTCAGAAAGTTAAAGCACTTTCAACATTGCTTTTTCATAACTTTTATTTTGTGCAATCATAGACTTAGCACTCACTAATACATTATTTACTTTTTATATTATTAGCTGATTATAATAAGCCATAATATTAGGCTCAAAGCACCGCAACACTTTTATAACAAAATGCAAATGAAACATGCATTATTGTGTCAACTTTGCATTAAATGGAAGATAATTAAGGCCGTTATAATTTTTTATTATTTATTTATATTTACTGTGTATGTATGTATGAATGTATGTATGTATGTATGTATGTATGTATTTTAAGGTTGAGATTTGAGATGTAAGAATTTTTACCTTGAGCCCTAAAGGGGAATAAAAAACGTTTACAATGGCCTTATAAATCTTTCATAGTAGGCTATAAGCTATTTATTTTTATTTTTTAAATGATATTCTATAAACTATGGTTATATGGTAAACACACAAACAAATGCAGCAACCACGTAAACCATTATGCCTACATTTATTTTGAAGGCGGGCCCCACATCCGGTTTCATTTGCCTCATCACTTTATCTTTCTTTTACGCTTCCTTTACACCTGTGTTTTTTATATCAGCCCAGTCATAACATTAATAGTTTAGTCACTTCCGAGTTTTCTCTTGTTTTTTTTCCCTTCTTTTAAACCTTTTAGTAGACAATCCATTCATGTTATATTGATGAAAAGTCCCGTATGTGAAAATTCATGTCCTCTTATCTCACACAACGCTTTTACTGACTCACGGTGATTGTAGTATTAAGGGAATGCTGAAGTACTGCGGTACTATGTATTTCTAACTATGATATACTTTTTACAGGGACCGCCTTTGATTATATCTTTGCTTAAACGGGGATAAGCTTTTAATGTCAAAGATTGTTCTTATGACAGCAAATATAGCAGGCTAATGCTTTCAAATAAATTCATGTTTGGACTATATATTATTATAATGATTATTATTATTATTCATTATTTTTTTATTCACTTTATTATTCTTTATGAATTATTTATTTTGTAGCACAGTGTAACATGTACTAGTAAAGACCATGGCCATTACATTAGCAAAACTAATAATAATAAAATAATAATAATATTAGCACAATAATAATAATAATAACAAATAAAGAAATAAAACATTTTGAACAACTTTCCTAACTTGCATACATATGTTTTGATAGGCCTAAAGGTGACAATGCAACTGTTATTGGCCACATATATTTATTCATTCACCATCATATTATGAAAACCAACTCATTGGTTTTGCTCATAGAATAACTTTATTTATTCATTTACTTTACATTACAAACAAGACGTCTCCACAGTATCCTTTGGTTATCGACTCTTATCCATACAAACATTATTACCATTATATAGATATACAGGGACACAAATGTACCTTTGGGATTATTTTTTTTTTTTTACAATGACAACATCAACAAAACCAAACATTTCTATACAACATATCTGAACATAGCAATGACTAAAATGTGCAGTAATAATAATAATAATATTAACTATGGCAGTCTGAATATTGTCACTGATGTCATTGCCCATACTTTGACATCATGGCTATCTTTACACAGAATGAAATCAGCCAGAGTTAAAATAGTCTAATGACAGAAGTCCCTTGGCCAGCCGAGGATATTATTAGGACATGGTTTGGGCCTGGGCCGCGGTGAAGTGGCTGGAATGAGTGGGGAGACACACAGATAGACATCAGGCAAGCTGATGGCAGAACTGATGGCCTGGGAGATGGGTCATAGTTATTGTAGGGGCTTTGACTTGGGTAGCTACTATAGGCCTTAGGTGGGCCACTCCCTGGACAATGGTCAGGGCTAACAATGAGTGGGGATACATTAAAAAGACATTGAATCACATAGACAAATGCTGGAAGGAATGCAGGCATGCAAGAGGGGTCATGGTTATTGTAGGAGGTTGAAATGACTTACATACTCGTTTGAACCTTTTTAATAAAACTTAGTAGATTCATCCTCTTCCATTGATTCTGCATAGCAACTATGGGCCTTAGGTAGGGGCATACCGTGGACAGTGGCCAGGGCTGACAATGAGTGGGGAGACACTAAAAAAGACAATAACAGTGGCAATGTCTGACGGATTGAAAACCAGTTAGTCTCACATTATTTCCCCAGTTATAATTTCGATTGACCAATTCATCTCACATATAGACAGCACATGGACGTAGTGCTGATCTCAATCCCTGTCCATAGTATAGGCCGGGTGTGGGCAAACCTTTTGACCCAAAGGCCACATGGGGTTTAAAAATGTGCCAAGTGTGCCGGCTGATATTACACAATGCTCTAATTAAACATGGTAATTCCTAACAAATGATGTATATGTAAAATAAGGGTTTTTGACAACCTACTGAATCCAAGATATAGATACATGTCAAAAGTGCTATAGCATTTCCTGGCATAAAATCCTTGACAAATGTTGTAAGCATATAAAATCATATTATTAATGGCAGCAGAATTTGGCTAAGCAAATCATTTGGCAGAGAATGCAGAGTTGTGTTTGAGCATGTTGCCTGTGGGCTTCCTGGTACCTCCCTTGTTCTGATATGGATTAAAAATGAGTCTATGAGGCATAATCCCATTTGTAGTCAGCACACTCCCAGTTTTGGATGAAGCCGGTAGGAGCAATCGAAATATTGGGGTCCGTAGCAAGGCTTGCCTTTTCGGACTACGGGCCACCCAGGCTAGTTTTATTGTAAAGTTACTACACTGAAAAAGGTTAAATGGTGCTCTACATACAAATTGTGCAATAATCATTCAAGAAAAAGCATTCATTGTCTCAAAGTTGCAATACCTGATATTTTTACTTTGTATTTGAGCAAAAAAACAAACAAACACTCAGTCAAAAGCAGCTTACCAGAAGTCATCTGAGAAAAACATGAGACTTCAAGAGAACCTCTGTGAGCCAGGGTCATGTTGCTCATATTTCGGATACTTCCTGGTTTGAGTGAAACCGTTTTAGAGTTGGTATTTCCCCCCCACACACAAAATCAGGTACTGCAACTTTAAGTAGACCAGTCCAACTAGAAATGATCCCATGGTCTATTTCAGACTGATACAGTTTATAATGTGTAGATTAAGGCTGATACAGGTATTCTTACATTAAGCCAATGAAAAGCTTAAATTAGGTGGTTTGGTGTAATGTATGATGAAATAATAATATAATTTCATATCACAATTCACTTCACAACAGGAGAAATCTAAATATAATATTTGGATTGTGACTTATTTTATAGCATTATTTTATACTGTATGTTCTCAATTGAAACTGTAGTCTGGAGAAAAATAAGAAATTGTTAAAATGCAAAAATAAAATTAAGTAGTTCAAAATATTTGAACAATCCGACCAGATAAAGTGGCCAGTTGGACTGAAGACGTTAGCAGCCGACATTAAAATCTATCAGTTTTTGGCAATATATATATATATATATTTGGATACCTAATCTTAATCATAAACCTAATGTTTTTGAGCGTTTTATAGGCTATGTAAAAATATAAAGTTCTATCTGTAATATCAAGCCTTGACCTTTTAAAGTGGATTAACTCAAAAGTAGTCAGAACGCAGATAGAACCGTATCATTCTAAGGGGACGTAGTGCTGATCTCAAGCCCGGTCCATAGTATACTCCAGGGGTGGGCAAATCTTTTGACTCAAAGGCCACAGGGGGTTTAAAAATGTGCCAAGTGGGCCGGCTGATATTGTATTCTTTGTAAACTGCAGCCATTGCTTGACAGATCTTGACATACAGGCTTCGATCGGACCTCAATGAGTGAATTGTATAATGAAGATTTTGGTTCAGAATTACATTGAGGAGCATATTATGGGGAGTGCTAAATTATGGTAAAAAAAAAATGGTGGGAAAAAAAGATATGTCTGTATGTACTGTATATATGAAAGATGTAGAAGCCCGTTTATACATTAGCTTCAATGGCCCTATTAGCACAGCAGACTTCAATAACATCAAGTCTATGTCATTGCTCGTGTCCTCCAAACCAGGATTGTCCTGACAAGTATCTACTGGAAATATACAATCATAGCCAGTGGCGGATTTACCAATTTCGGGACTCAAGGCGAACATTGGGCAGGGGGCCCTCTGTATTTGGCACCAAAGTCCTACCAAAGGTTTTTTTGATTGTCAGCCCACAGAAACTAGATGTTCTACCCATACAGAGGTATTTGAGCATTTTATGTTTTAAGACTTCTGTGGGGCTTCAATTATGGGGCCCTGAAAGCTTGGGGCCCTAAGCAGCTGCCTACTTTTGCCTCATGGTAGCACTGCCACTGATCATAGACCCTAACCATTCAACTTTTCTCATTACCAGACCAGTGTTTTTAGTTTTGACAGTTTTGACTCCTACTGAGCCAGAACCTGTATAAATCAGCTGGCAAGGCAAGGCACGTCACGGTAGCATAACGTCACAACGTCTGAGGAAGACTACAGTAGGCTTCACTCAAAACACTGGTAATAAAAAAAAGAATGGTTAATGGAAGACCAAATGAATGTCTTTGGAATCATAGACCCTTCAGTGCACGGTCCCTTCAAAGCAAAAGCCAGTTACAATGTTACAAAGACCAACACTGCCCTCTGGTGGCAACAAAACAAACTTTGACACAAACGTTAAAACCAAAAATACAATATATGTATATATAATACACAATTGTAAGCATATATATACTTTTTGTCACATTTATAAATCCATGAATATTGTTTTGAAATCTATGTGTAGTTCAAATATAGAAAGGCAGGGTTTTACAATGGTGCGAGTGTAGACAGAGCCTCCATTGGATCCGCTGTATCAGATCTCAGCAGGTTTCCCCCGACATAGAGAACTGTAACAGTGATCTTGAAACAGGTGGAATACAACACATCTTTGGGTACAACTACAAGCCAACAGGTGAGAAAATAAGGATGAATAATGATAGTCTTTTTCTAGTATTTCTTACATAAAATACGTCCGGGGGGGGGGGGGCGTAGGAAAATGACTGATCTGCAGATGTTTGTGTGTGGTTCGACAGACACAGGGGGTAATGGACCTGGTCACTAATAAAAATGATCAGATTCAACATTTTTGGGATTTTTGGGGGGATATTACTTTTAAAAAACTCCCATATAGGTATGGTGCGTTCATGTGGTTATCGGGAACTCTGTTGAAAAAAACGAAAAATGCAGGAAACTCGGGAAAGATGCTGCCTGAGATACCTCTGTTAACATTAACATCATTAGCCATTTGTAGCATCATGTTAAATTTAACCAACACCAACCATTATGTGTACCAACTAGTGTGTTTAAGTGTATTGTCTTTAACTTAAGCTAAAATAATTGTTTGTTGAGCCAATTACAGGTAAACAAAATCTGATCAGAACAGCGACTTTCTAACTCGGATGTTCCGAGTACACCACATCCGCATGAACGCATCATTAATACAGAATTCTGGCCCCCCTCTGAGATTATGATATCATCACATTCTAGAACCTCCAACCCAGCAATAAAAAAAACAACTAGTAAAAATCTAAATTGGTTAGTAACCTTTCAAGAATACCTGCCGCCACTAAACAGAAAAGATAACGTCAAGCACTGATGATAGTATTGAGATCGTGAGCATTTGGCAGATTATTGGAATATGAATAAAAAGGAGAACAGTTTTGGAACAGTCATTGGTCATTATAATAGGCCTTTCTGTCAATGAATGAAAGATCAAATCAATACCATTTTGTTGCTATGGAAACTAAAGGTTGACATTAATACCAGCCAACTAGCCAAACACTGGTAGATCCCGGTATACCTGGTTTTGCATCCGCCAAGCTAGTCTGCTAACCAAGTAACATTAACTTGGGAGGGGGGAGATACTGGAAGATTCCCAGTATTTAAAAATGCATTAAAAATATATAAATAATTACAGCTAGATGGTGCTATCTGAGTCTATTTTTTTTGGCATTTATATAATTGAAAAATACTTGTAAAAGCTGATCTGATCAAGTGCTTTCAAAATTGGACAGAAAATTACACTTTAAGATTACAACCAAATATGTTATGTTTGGGCAATAATGTAATATGTAGTGTTTCATATGGAGGCTATGAAGAGTAACATAGATAGTGCTGTTGCCATACTCAATAGGGCAGACTAAAGAGGTTGACACCATGATTCAAAATGCATATAAAATGATAATACTTCAATCATCCACATTCTCCATTATTCAAGTTCCTTTGTGAACTAGGCGAAAACAAAAAGGTCAACAAGTCAAAAAAATGATGTCACTTTGAGGGGGTATCCATTCATCTCCCATCGAAGATTATATTATACTCTGTTCAGAATCTCAACTCAAGCTGCATTTCTCTTCTCCCCAAAGGAACGCTATCCATTCTATGTTTAAAAAAAAAAAAAAAATCACAGGCAATCAGTTATGAGGAATCAACCCTGCTCAGTGTGTCTGTATTTAGATTGGGCTGTGAGGTGGAGGCTAGGTTTACTATATTCCTGGCTGTCACTCAAAAACAGGGGAAAAGAAAGAAAAAAAGTTGAAGTCTGAGCTCCAGGTAACCCTACACCTGGATCGGGGAGTCAGCGTGGGATACGTGCAGACGAACAATGAGACCCTTTGTGGAGAGCGGAGGGGCAGAAAAACAAACCGTTTCCCCCCAGAAAGAGATCAAGTTCTGGGGCATGTGAGAAGACCACACAGGGGTTGTCTGCTGGGTGGATGGAGGAGAGGGAGAGATACTATAACACAAGGGTTCTTAAGCTGTGGTACTGGGACCGCTGGTGGTACGTAGGATCTTTTCAGTGGCACTCGGGAAGCTTTTGCAGGCATGATTTGGTTAAGTTTTCCTGGCTTAGGTTGGTTGTCTTGACTATGGCTATATCCTAGTTTAGGCAAGTTTAGTCCTGGTTTAGACCTACGTTAGTCCAGGTTTAGTCAGAATTTAGACCTGGTGACTATCAATAGATGCAAAGATAACCATTATTGGTCTCCTGATATACCAGCCTCGTCTATTTTTTCAAAAGTGGGGTCTGGTCCCTTGCTCACAGTGAATCATTTTCCTCAAATTAGAGAACAGACCAATCTTGAGCCGTTTTACTAGCCGTGTCATATACAAACTTTGGTAACGTGACTTCCTTGTTAGCAGGCTGTGTGCACGTATGTGTGGTTTTTTAGCGCCATGGCTGGGGTTTCTGGACGATTTACAATACATTGGTAAACTCTCCCTTAAATTGATTGCAGTCAACGAGAGATCATCTTTGTATAGAATAGGAAAAGAGTTAGTCACGGCTGGTCAGGCTACATGAGTGGTGGAGTGGTTAGTGCTCCTGCCCCTTAGTAAGGAGGTTGTGGGTTCAATTGCCAGCACAAATGTATGGAGTTTGCATGTCCTCCCTGCATTACTGTGGCTTCTCCTAAGATTGTTGCCCACTATCCAAAGACATGTATGCATTAGGTGAATTGAGAGTGAAATTGATTAAGTATCCTACCTGACCAGTCTAGACCGTTTATCTAAAATACGGGGGCCTTCATGGCTATATTTGAACCAATGATGAATATCAAACAGTCTGTGTGTGCTTTCTGTGACAAAATACATGTGCTTAAATATCATAAAAACATTTTTGATAACTTTTGAAATTTGGCAAAGTAAATCGCAACATGCCAGCAAGAAGCATATCATTGCAAGAACAAATAGTGAATTGTGCATATATAGTGAAGTAAATATGGGCTCAGAAACAAAACATAGGTGTCTCTGGCAATTATAACAGGGAAAAGCGTGTGTCTCCTGGGTCTCCCACCACTTCATAGCGGCCATGTTTGGATCTGAGACGCTTCAATACTATCTCACCAGCAGAACTCTTTGGTCCGAGTCTAAAGTGTAGGTGCTGCTGGTTCTCCCTCTCGAATCATGTGACCGTCCTGTGATCATGTAACTGTCCTGGAGTCATGTGACCCTGTGGACCACTTCCTGGGTCAGAGCCCTGCTGCTGGTCTACAGGCAGAGCTTGGGGTGTAGCACTGGCGCTGTCCACCAGAGGGAGCGGCACTTCTGGCACTGCCATTCAGTTTTATACAGGGAATCTGTTCAGGAGAGGGAAACATAAGAATGAGAGAAAGAGAGATTTTTATTTACAAAATCCTGAAACATATAGCTTATTGTCATCATCAGGTGGGTTTAATCAGTGGTTCCTAAATTAAAAAAAGCATTTACATAGGGAAACTTAAAGAAAAATATATAATAATAATAATAATAAATTATTTATTATTCAGTTTTATTCATTAAAGACCCTGTTCTATGATGTAGTAGCGCATAAATACATAATCTGTCATAATTATTTACTTTAGTCCGTCCCCTGTCCTTTACAGCATCATCATATCAGAATTTGTGGGTTACCACTTTGACCAATAGTAGTCAGTTTTACTGTAGTCCCTCCCCTTGGCCTCTACAGTCTACAGACCACCTGTAATTTACATTATAGAACAGGGTCAGAAACTTTTAAACTTACGGACTACACCTTCAGGGCTTAATGTTGACTGATTGCTAGAAGAGAGTTGCTCAAGTAGTGCTCAGTTTGTCAGAATACAGGAACAGGAAGTAATGGTATTTGCTACTTTTGAAATACATAATTGAATAATTTTACTTAACAAGATCCCTATAAAACAATCTTTGATCAATATGCAAACCACACATTAAAAAACTCTTGCCATCTTTGTCTTTCATCTCCGATCACCCCATCAACTCTTCTTTGTATAAACATGTCACTGTCAGATATCGACAAACCAGCACCATATGGCCTCTGTCTCCTACACTAACATAGAAGTCTTCATTCAAACATACTATATAAATGTAAACACAGACACACACATGTAAAGGACCGATGCAAGGTCCTCTAACTCCCCTCGTCCCAAAACGTCTCACTTTCAAACACTCAGCGAATACCCATGTGGAGGGCTCATCTTACACGGGCCTATAAAGTGTCCCAAATAAAGACAGGGGAAACTGAGACCCCCAAAAAAAGCATTTCCTGGGGTGAAAACCTCCAGTTAGATGCCCCGTGAGTGAAAGAGAGGGGGACTTTTGAGGGAGCTGTTTAGACAATAGACAAGGACCCCATGGAGAGGGTAGGTGGGCTGTGCATGATTAGGGCATCTAACTGGATTGCTCACTTTGTCTAGAGTTTAGAGCAGGGGTGTCCAATCTATGGCCACATATGCCAGAACACATGTGGCCAGAAAACAGATCGAACGAAATCGGTCACCTCAGCAAGTGGCCATCCTTGGTATTCATTTTTGACAATGTGGCCCACACAGAGAATCAAATGTTACAAATGCGTTTCTATGTGGGTTTGGTAATGGAAAATCTGTATCCAGGTAAAATATAGTTACTTCAATACTATTAATAAACACAAATTAAAATATTTAAGTCCACAAACAAGGGGTCAGAAGCTAGTATAGTATTTGTGCCAGTTTTAAACCCAGATAAATAGAGAGTTGCATCAAAAAATATATGCCAAATTGATATGCAAATCACAGCTTAGGTGGTCTGTTTTGCAAAAGTATACCCAAAAAGATTCTACCATTAGGGGTTATTTTGTGCATAGACAAACATAGGTCCACTCCAGCAACTATGGTCGTTAGGTGGAATACACTCTGGACAGTGATCAGTTAGTCACATGGCTGACACAGAGACACAGATTTGGTGTCACATTCATTAAATAGTGGCAATTAAAGGTATTACAGGGAGTGTCTATCAATGTCGGTCTCAACAATAAAGCAAATCCGTGAACATAACAAAGACTGCCAATCATAACTATACCATTAGTGTAACTATTAGGACCTAATTAGCGCCATTAGTATCTATCCTAATCTCCCTGTATGTCCTCTTCATATGTACTAGTAATACTTTTGCCGACATCAGTGTTCTGTGATTATGAATATTATATAGGCCATCCTTTTTTTCAGTACGCATAAGTAATAGTGTTCTAATGGACAGTAAAGTCAATTATAAAGTAATATTAGATCCTCTTTATGCTGAGAGACCACAGTAAAATGGGGAGAACACAACCTAAGAATCAAGCCTACAACCTACTGCTAAACACTCAGCTACCTTGCACCCCAAACAATGACCCACATTATCCATTTATGACTTTCCAATGTAAAAGTTCTAAAAGGGCTAATCCAATATTTGTATGTCTCCCCCTGCATGTAAACGTATTGAACAGCGGTTGCAAGTTAAACCCCACTCTTCTACAACAGCCTGCTCCTATTACACACAGAAAACTCCTGGCCATAAATCCGTCCGCACGACACTAGCAGCACGCTGTGATTTCATACGGTTACTACGGAAACGCAAAAAGGAACCACAACAATGACAAAGACTGCACTGGGAAGCTATTTTGTGAAAGTGAAGCTTGTAATGCTTAGGCTTGAACATCTGGATATCAAGATACTGTACTGTCACTATTAGCATTTAGCCAGCTATTGTATTGTGTTAAGGCTATAAACAGTGGTGAACTTTGTCCTTCTGGAAGTGAAAGCTGATGCAGAAGAGGAATGGAAATTTAAACCAGCTTTGTCATATCGGTGGATTAATAGGAGAACATAGTGTAATGCAGTAACATGAGATGACTATGGAAAGATACCGGTGGGTAAGAATAGGGTGGAGGGGTTGCATGTGTTTAGGTGATAGCAACCACAGTTAAAGGACAGAGATGGGAAAAGTACTCAAAATACATACTCAAGTAAATGTACTGTTACTTAGTGCATTTGTCATGACACCAAGTGCTTTACAATTCGGGGTGGGACAAAATATCAAGATTTTTCTTTTGGCAAATATCAGTATCGGTATTGCAGGCTGCTGTATCGGTATATCGTCATTTATAATATTTTTATTATTTTTATAATATTGTATAATTCACAAAAATAAAATCTGCCAGTACGTACATTTTGTTTGTAGTATTGACTGTTCTAATTATTAAATTCACTGTATTTCCCAAAAAATGATCAATCATTGGAATACAGTAGTATCCCCATATTGAGATATTATCGATATCGTATCGAATCTTGAGGTACCCTGAGGTTCCCAGCCCTATTTACAATTGAACTCTACAGTCACACAGGTGGAGGTAAACTACTTCTGTAGGCACAACTGCCCTGAGGTTGACTGACTAAGACGTGGCAGCCATGCCACTCATACGGCCTCTGACCACCAGTAGACACCAATGTGAGTTTAGTGTATTGCTCAAGGATACAACAACGACAAGGTTACATATATTTTGTCCACTGTATTTGACCAAACCTCCAATGCGTTGAGTCTGCATGTCCTCCATGTGTTACTGTGGGTTCTCTCAAACTTACGTACTTCCACCACACAAAGACAGGCATGTGTTAGTAGTATAGGTCAATCTAAATGTCCCATAGTGAATCAGTGTGAGAGTGGATGATTGCCAGTCTGTGTGTGTCTCTGTGTCAGCTTTGCGACTAACTAAACATTTTTTTTCTATCTGAAGCAATGAGAATAAATGGAGTAAATGACAAAAAGTATCCAGCAAAATTGTAAGCTCAAATATGTGCCCAATTTCTAAAAATAATGTCCAAAATGTACTCCTATTGAAATATATTTTAGTAAATGTACTCAAAAAGTATATTTCCTTCAAAACATAAAAGTATCCAGTTACTCTTTCAGTTACCTCTGCAAAAGGAGGAATAAAGAGGCTCTTTGATTGGGCTAAAGTTAAGGCAGATTTTGTGTTGCACGCTAATAACAACATCTGGTTGGCAGTGGGCAGCAGCGGTGAGTGAGGAGAGGAAAAGGAGGCAACCTGGAAAGAAGACAGACTACTGTGGAAGCTAGGGGCAAAATAAATGAGAGAAAGTACAAGAACTTTGAAGTACTGACCATAATTTGGTCGAGATCAGTAAATAGTACATTAGCATACAGTAGATATGAGTAAAAACTGCAGTCTGGGCTGGGTGTTTTCAATATTCAACTAGGCCCGCGCTATCGCCCCTGACAGTAAGGTGTATATCGCCCCATACGTTGGCTCCAACGGGCACCTTAATCAGACATTGTGTGATTTCTAAGAGTTTTAATATTGTTAACGAGCAACTAAAAGGCCCAATTAAGAGATTTTGTTTATGTTCAGCAGGATTAAAGGCACAATTAAAATGCTCCAGGGCACTATTGACTTAATTGTCATTAATCGTAGCAGTACCAAACTCAATCCAGTTCAGCATCTTCATGATATGTACCTGTGTGCAACAGTTGAAAAGACTTTCTGAGTTATTGCGTTCACAGTTTTAGATCATTAATTAATGAATTTCTTAAAAAATATTCATTGTAGAAGTACACAAATCAATCCAGTTCAGCGTCTTTATGGCAATTTGTTTTTGAGTTATCGCGTTCATGGATAGTTATCGTGTTCACGGATCTGCGGAGGCGGACCAACGTAATTCCATAATAATGATTCATCTTCTATTTATTCATATCAGGGGTTGTGGTTGGCTGGAGCCTAACCAATCATAGCCATTGGTCAGCTCACTCTCATTCACTATAGGGGACATTTAAAATCACCCAACACTTCACAACTTTTC
The DNA here is from genome assembly GCA_036025475.1 of Philypnodon macrostomus. Classification (NCBI taxonomy): domain Eukaryota; kingdom Metazoa; phylum Chordata; class Actinopteri; order Gobiiformes; family Eleotridae; genus Philypnodon; species Philypnodon macrostomus. The sequence continues at coordinate 15,009 of JAVQKC010053296.1, read as the reverse complement.
TGCTAAGAGGCTAACCCCTATGCCACCAAGCATCCCTTAAAGCAGATAGTTGTGGGTGACAATAGTAAGCACCAGAACAAACTTGTAAGTTAAAAAGTTTGGTTTCAAGATTGCACACTCAAAATGACAAGCCAGAATCAAATGCCTATATGTGCTTGGTGGGCAACTGTTTGACTTTGAGGTCAGTATCTATCCGTCTTCCCTGATGTGTCCTGGTGTTACAGGGTGTCAGGTTAAAATGGCCGTCACTTCACCTCAAGGTCAGCAAGAGAATCATCGACAGCATTTGTTCACTACTTTTCACTAGTTCGACAATGAAACCCTTTGTCAAAATTGAGGGGATGTCTTGCACACAGGCATAATCCAATATCCCAAAATGATGTCTACAAAACATGCAGCAATGCAAACAAAGCATTGCGAGTGTCAGTTTGTGGTGAAGTGATAGTCTTTCAAAGTGACTTTCTCTGACCGCCTACCTACACCCCCTTTGTACCCCCCTTCGGTGAAACCCTAGAGCCCACAGCAGTGCCAGGTTACCAGGATTCTGTCTTTGGCGCCATGCTGTTTAGTGAGTGAAGAGCTGTGAGAAAGACCATCTTCTATAGTTGAAAGGAATGGAAATGCCCAGATTTGAAAGGTCATCTGGCATATGAATATAGTATAGGCCCAACTACATCATGTCTGCTTTTTTACTATTAGCAGTTTCAGTTTTCTCATTTGCTGCCTGTCATATGACACATTTGCGGTTGTATAGCGCTCTTAGATTTTGATGCCAAAGAGATCAGATGTCCAAAATGGCGGTGGAAAAGATTCACTGGCATTAAATAAGTGTGGAAACCACCCCAGTAAGTATTATTTACTTAAAGTGGTTCATGTTTTTTTTTTTGTTTGGGGTTCAACCAAGTCAAAGTTCCATTGTTAAAAGTGAACTCTGTAAAATGTCACCCAAAAAGTGATTTGGGAGTTGACTGTAATATATTCTATTACAATTTTCTTTCCAGTAGTTTATTGAATACATAGGAATAATTTTGATCTGATTATGAGCTCTGATGTATTTTTCCAACATCTCTAGGGCAAATTTTACATTGTGTTCCTTTGGGGAATCTAACTGCAACACATTAGTGGCATCTATATTAGGGGTGGGTGATACGGCAAAAAATATAATATCACAATTTTATTAAGATAAAGATCACCATTTTGATTTTAGTTGACTTTGTATGTGTTGTCTTACACAGTAAACTACTTTCAGTGCCTTTTTAACCACACATTTAGTTTACATCGAATTTATCCAGTGTTCATCATAATACTTAATACTATTTATTATCTTTTTTTTAAATAATATGAACACTGTCATTGTTACAGTAAAAATGACAGTGAAGAGCAGAGCATAAATGAATGCACTGTATCACAACTCAACGATCTTACCAGATTAAGCCATTCTCATAGCTTCATGTCACGATTAGATTTTTATCGCCATATCACCCATCATTAACCTATATATTACTTTACTACTGAAAAAAATATATTGATAAAAAAATATAATACCATTATCCAAACTTTACCCACACCATGAAACCCCAGTCTCTCACCTTCATCCTTTTACTTATTCTGATCTCGTAGCCTTAGACACCTCCTCTTCAGCGCCGGCTCCATGTCCCCACCACCAGCAGGGGGCGCAGTGGCCGGAGTCCGCAGGCTGCCCTTGTCCCTGAGTTTGGGTAGCAGCAGTGGGGTGGAGTTACTAGTATTACTGTTGCTGTTTGTGGTTGGTGTTGGAGTGATGGTCCCGCTTGGATTTGGCGTTGTTGGCAGGGCGTAGGCGTGGTCTTCATCTGGTACATGGGGGTCTTCTCCAGAATCTCCTACGTTCACTATAGGCTCTTCTGATTCAACTTTTGTGCATTTTTGGTTTTCTTTGGCGGCTTCGAGCTCAATTGGTGATGGTTCAAATGTAGGACCACGGTGTAAGGGTGAATCGGGACTAGCTGGCAAATTGGAGACACCATTTTGGGCACTTTGATGTAATTTCAATGTGTTTTCAGATAAGTGCGATGGACTACAACTACTGGGATCTTTGAGGTGGTAGATTGTCTCCGGTGGTGGCGAAATTGTTTGTCTGATCATTTCGTGATGTCTGTTTGCAGCCTCCCCAAGCGCGGACAAATCAACTACCCCATTGGCACTTGCTTCTACCTTAACTTGGGACCTTTGCAGCACCCTCTGAATAACATATCTTTCTTGCTTATATTCCGACGTTATGCTTTCTGAACTTGGAGAGGACGCGTCGCTATTTGGCGTTGAAGCCGGCGACGAGAATGACCGCTCAGATTTGACCCAATCTTTAGCATTGGCGCTAGTTTGTGCCAAAACATCTTGAGATATGGCTAACTTATTCAGGACCAACCGACTATCTGCTTCTGGTGATCTTGTAGCCCTTAACCTTGCCCTATCCAACCCTTCCGGTACTGGCTGAATCACCCCGCTATGATTTGTACCCTCTTGCGTTGTCTTTGGGTTTAGCGGGATCGGAATGGGAATGGGAATTGGCACGGGAAGCGGGACTATTATTGGATAAGGCACCAGGACTGTCGGTTGAGGCAAAAGCGGGCTAAAAGTTGGAATACCGTAGTTCATAATTGGTGGCATTGGGACAGGAGGTGGCACATGAGGCATGGGTCCTCTTGGCATCATGTTTAGCGGCGGTGAGTGCAAACCAGGGAAATACGCACCAGGGAAGGGATGCATCAAGCCAGGTGGGTTCATGGTTGCACATGTGGTAGGGGGCTGAAAGTGGGGCGAGTGAGGTGTTCTGTGAATTGGGCTAGAAGATGGACCTGGATGCCTTGGCGGATTTGCAAGTGGACTTTTTAAACCAGGAGCATAAAGCGGTGGTCGAATAAACGGCATCGGCATTGGCGAGATGGGTGGGTGCAATGGTTGTTGAGGAGGTGGGGGTGCAATTGGCGCGGGGTAGGGTGATATCGCCAGTGCTGGGGGAGGCGGAGGGCCTTGAATAGGTCTGTCTAATGTCCTCAATCCTGGAACTTTAGCCGACGACGATGCTTCTTGAGGGGAGACCGATTCGCTTGTGGCGTGAATTTTTGGTGATAATTTACGATGTCTTGCTTCCCCATTGCTGCTGTTCCAAGACTCTGGGGTGAGGAGTTTTTGCCCGACATTAGCGCTAGCATTGTTGTTGTTTTCGGGACGTGACTCTTGGCTGGATGTCCCCTTGTTTGGGCTTGAGTTGGAGCTAGTAAGGGCAGCGCGTGCTTCTTTGTAGAAAACATCCATTTTGTACTGGTTGAGACATTTGGTGCTGCAGAATTGAAGTCGCTCCTCACCCGATCCAAAGTCGAGATACTCTTTGGTGTGCCGGACATGTTTGCACCAGTCGCAGACCTGTGACACAGGGGACAGAGACTGCGGAGGGTCAGTATAGAAAACAATACATTGGACATATCACTTAGATTCATGAGACCTGACATATGGCCTGACAATTTGTGCTAATGTGTGATTTAAAGTAGCACGGTATATTGTAAAGTCAAGAAATTTTACAATATAAAATTTTGCAATGCAATCAGGGCTTTACATTAACACTAGCCAACCTGCCAAATGCTGGTAGATGAGACATTCACTTTCACAAGCCACTTTGTCCAGGTACACATTTTAACTATATACCCACAGGTATGACATGTATTTCTGTATTTATTTTGTATTGTATTTTTTTTTATTATTATTATTTTGCTTAGCAAGACAATACAGTACATGTACAAGCCGATAAGACAAATGCATCTCGCCAAAATCAGGACAACGGAATGGCCACACTCAGCCATACAGCCATACATGACATATATTTTTAAACATCAGCCCTTATAATGTAAAGAACTGTAGTTAAAACATGTATATTTGGATTAGGATGATATACAATTTTCTGCATCTAATCAAATATGCCTTCTAATGGTTCCATACTGTAACTATCTGTCCATAGTCACTGTTAAACACATTGAGGGGAAAATAACATTATTGTTAGTTTACCATATCCTACAAATATAAATCTAAAAGTAAAAGATGGCTAGTAAAAATCATAACTGTCTGGTAACTTTTGAAGAATACTTGACACAATGGCCAGTGAACATGTAAAAGATCATGTTAAGCCCTGAATACCGGTAATACCATATCTTGAAAATACAGAAGCACCCAAAGATTGCTACAGGTACTTTCTGCTACAGCACAGCTAAAGGGCAGCACAGAGTAGCACATAATGTAACATGTAAATACATTTGAGAATAAAAAAATATTCTCATCTTTTAGATGTAGGTGACTTAAAACATGTTTGCAGGTAGTTTGTTCTCCATATGAAAAACTGGACAAAGGCGTCTACCATATTTTAGGATGCAAGAACTCTTTTAAAAGCTGAATTATTAAGTGAATAATGGGTTTTGTTAATACATGTATTAAAAAAAAATTATCTTCATCTTATTTATTTGAAATGACAGATTAGTACAAACTTCTTTTTTGAAATATTACCAGAAGGCACTATGTTTCATATTATCAGTATTTATGATGACAATATACATACACATTATTAACTCACCTACTATAAGGAAGTGCATTCATTTACCCTTCCTGTCCCCAAATGAACTTAAAAATAGTCTTTTAGGGGGAAAAAAAAGATACTAAAAAGATTTCTCACGGCACATTAGTGTTCCCCCGGCACGCTGGTTGAAAAACAAGGCATTACACTATTAGCTTTTAACTCCATGACAGAAGACAGAAATCAAGTTAGACAGCTTATTTGTAGGAAGCTCCACACGTAACCCTACTCCATGTCTCTTCCAGTTACAGTTTGTAATAGTATATGCTGCATCTGTTAGTGTGTCACATCAGAGCACAAAGACACATTGATGGTACAATGATGATGGCTGGAGCTTACTCTGACGTTAGCGTTGATCTTGAGCACCAGTCTGGGCGAGTCCTCAGTGTGGGAGTGCTGAGGAGATCTGTCACTGTGTGGCTCCTCGTCTCGGGCCTGACAAAAACAACAACACATCAAACATCTCTATAGACAGTACCAGTTAATCCCAAAAGGATAGCAGAGTTCTTTTAGTGAAGTTTTCAACATCTATATTGTATATGAGAGATGTGTGTTTTATAATCCTAATGTAATAATGTTAAAGATCTGCGGTAAGGGGTAGGCAATATGGTAAATATATTTTCATTTTATTGAGCCACAATATTGAACACATTTTGAGTCCATTATTCATTCACACCACAGGGCATGCACATACCCACTACGCCACTGCGATGACTGGTTTTGACCAATCACATTGTCACACACATTCAGATCTGCTCTCTTTTAAATAGTGAAGCTCTCAATTGCTGTTGGTTTAACCACTAGAGCCTCAACTGTATTTCAGTGATTATTACAGTTACAAGATATACGAAATATTCAGTTTTATTACTTTTTACACGAGATTTGCGGAGGGAATCATTTGACAACAATCATGGAGGTTCTAACTCTTTGTATTGTGAAGCAGAAGAAGTAAACATACACAGGATCATAGTGTTACTCAAGGATATGTCTGTATCTAGTATCCGTCTATCTGAGAAGGCCTATCGTCTTCCATAAACAGGCCTGTCTGTGTATTATATTAAAGTATTATTTACAGGGAACATGAGAGTGTTGGTAAAAAGAGACCAGTCAACAGTATCAGATCAGAGCTGGGTGATTCACTGAGATACACATCAGAAAGTGGCCTAAATCTGAATTAAAAATGTCTGTTCACACTGACATAAACAAAATCTAATCTGAGTTGCTACAATAGGCAGTGTGAACTAGTCAATACTTGAATTTCAAAGTTTGGAAAATGTAACTGACTCAGATCTGGAAGCTAATCATTTTAAACATTTATATACAGTATATGGACAACACTCTCCCCATAATATATAAAGCTGTATTCTCAGGCTCTGACCTTCACAGGTGCTTAAAGAATACACTTTATTTCACCTTATTAAGTAGATAGATGAAGAAACCCTACCTTGCTACTAGTCTCCATTGTTTGCGTTGTAGTAGTGAATTAGGCATGGCCTTCAGGGGAGAGAGGGCCTTAAAGAGGCATGCGTTTTTCAGAGAAACAGCTCTCAAAATGAAAAACCTATTCCATAAATATTACTTTTGTCAAATAATAATATGTTAAATAATATGTTAAATGCTGATCAAGTTCATTTAAAAAAAGGCATATTTTGTAACTGTAAGGTTGCCGGTTTGAATCCCGTTCAAACCTGTGGATACTGCCATTGCATCCTAAGCAATACACTTCACCATGCCATTCTTTTAGTGTTATTGGTTTCTGGGAGTCTGCCCTAGGACAGCTGTGGCTACAGAAGTAGTCTACCATCACCAGTTTGACTTAATGAATAATGCAATTGTAAACTGCTATGTAAATCTGATCCATTATTATTATGGCGTTCGCCCAATAGTTATGACCAGTTGATTCTAATGGACTGTGACCATTAAACCAAATTTGATAACACGAGCAGAAAATAGCCTCAAATGTTTGTCATCAAGGTCAGAAACGCTATGAACTTAGTGCCTCCTATCAAAGCTTAGGGCTCACTGTTACAAAGGGACAACTGTGTAGTGAAATAGATCTGATTTTCTACAACGATATGGTTTGAGATAATTCCGCTGATGTATTGTCATTGTTTTTGCAGCCTTGACAGTATTAATATAGGAAATTCTGTCTTGATAATTTGTGTAAGGGGATCTTGAAAGTTCTTTCCCCCCATCGCTGTCTAAGTCCCGTCGAGTCGTGTAGGGTTTCGAAACAAGAGGCAGCTGAAGCGAAGGTATGCGTTGAAAGTGGACACCGCGCCCCAGGCTCCTCTGCTGCTGGCCTTCCTCTAACAGACAAGCACCAACAAGCCATGAGCAATGTCTTCCTCCCTCCCCGCTTTGCTTTTTGGAAAATGTAGAGGACTTGTAGCCATAGCTGTATGCATCATTTAGCTCACAGGACACAGGAAGTGAGGACAATATGAATTCGGGACATATATATGAAGATATTAGGAATATGATATTATGAAGTAGGATTAAAGTGGAACTGAAAAAGGCAAAAAGAAACAGGTCTAAACTAAGACTGAACTTAGTCTCATCAAGGATAACACAATTAGCCTGGTATACAGCCCAGCTTAGTTTTTTTTTTACAAAAGTGAGGGGGTCTGGTCCCTTGCTCACAGCGAATCATTTCTCTGCGATTTTGCGAGATCAAGCTGTAAGGGCCGCAGCAGTGTGTGTCTTGTTGGCCGTATCATACACAAACTTCGCTAACATGACTTCCTCATTAACAACACTTCCATGTCTTGTGTTTCTGAACGGTTTAGTATACTCCGCCCTTGAAATTGAATGCAGTCAATGAGAGACCAGACTAACATCTTAAATAAACCATGTCTAAACCATGTCTAAGCTAGATCTGAGCAAGGACAAAACAAAGGGAAAAATAACAGAATTAGGTCTAAACAAGGACTACACCAGGTATAAACAGGCAGATTTTAACCAGGCCTAAACCGAGTCAAAAGCCAAATCTAAACCAGGACTAAATGGAGATCAACTAAGACCAAATAAGGATATACCCAGGTCCAAACCATACAGTTTCCTATAGCTTAGACATGTTCAGGTAGGCTGATTTGATCCCCATCCTCAGTCACCAAGTCTCAGATCTTCGCGTGAATAAATGGCATAGACAAACGGTGTGGAAGGCAATCCCGGAGATGTCACCTGGTGCCTATAAACACACCGGATCAGTTTCCTAATAGAAGGTGACGAATCACAGCAGTCTCAGTCTATGGTCTATGGTCTTCCTGTTTGTACCAGACCTGAGCCACTTAACTCCATTAACAGAAACTGATACTTAGGGTCCTCTACAAACTTTGACCTCCTCCAACACTCCCCAAAAAGCCTGGACAACTAAAACGTGTGCCTCTCTGAGATTAACCTGTGTAATCTGGCACCGAAAAATGGATTCTTGCAAGGTTTTTTTTTTTACTTTACAAACTCAACAAAAATCAATCTTGGAGTTGGCAGTGGTAGAGTGGTCGGCGGTTCCACTCGGCACGCCTCTGTCTATGTCCCAGGGCAGCTGTAATAATTTACCACCACCAGTGTGTGAGACTGTGATAGAATGTTGGGAAGGAAAGGGGAGCGCATCATTCAAAATCCGGTAGTGGAACTTTGAGTAATTGTGTTTCTGATAAATTGTATAATTCTTGTATTATGTGTTTTAAGTATCCTTTGTATGTATATTTATTATATCATATTAGTATAGTTTTTGTTATTGTGATGGATTTCAGGAAGACTACTTGCAACTAATAAGGATCCATACAACAAATAAACAAATAAACAAAAAAACAAGGTGATCCAGACAAATGCAATGTGTGAGTATTCATAAAGGGATCAGAGTTTCTAGAGTATATGAGACATTCATTCATTCATCTTATAACCCTTTTCCCATTAGGAGTCTCAGGTGACTGGAGCATATCCCAGCATCTATGGGCCTTAGGCGGGGTACACTGTGGACAATGGCCAGTTAGTCAGAGGACTGACACTGAGACATACACAGACAACCCTTCACTCTCACATTCATTCACCTGGGACTATTTTGATTGACCATTTCTCCCAACACATGCATGTCTTTGGGTTGTGGGAGGAAGCTGGAGTACCCGCAACAACACAGGGAGGACATGCAGACTCCGCTCAGAGAGAGAGGCTGAGGATCGAACCCTTTGTATATGAGATAAACATATTTCTGATAGTAAATGGGTTTCCACTGACCTTGTTGCGTTTGAAGTAGGCTCGTCTGCAGGCGGCGAAACACTTCTCACTACAGAAGCTCTTCAGCTCTGAGCCCATACACAGAGAGTACCTCTTCACTCCCTCCTTTTGACACCACACACATACGATCTGTACGTTCTGAACATCCTCTACTGGAAAAAACAATACAGTTAAAGACATAAATATAGTGGAGAGGGATTTTTGAATTTGGGGAAAATGGTAAATATTTATACCGTGATATTACAGCATGTCATAACATCAGTTTTTTTTCCAAAATTAAGTTAAAAATTTAAATCAATAAATGCTTAAAATTGACTATCTGACTCTATGTGAAGTAGGTTGCCTGCAGTCTGTAGAGGCCAGGGGAAGGACCAAAGTAAAATAATAATACTAATAATGACAGATTATCTACTTTACATCATAGAGCTGGGTCAGATAAAGCATTTCTTAATTTTCTAACAATGTTTTATTTCAGGGTATTTATATGAACTACACCTTTGAGGAGTATTGGGGGCGGCATCAGGCAATCCTCTGCACCCGCTTCTCTTCCTGCAACTAACTTAATGTGCTCTTTCAAACCTCTCCTCTTTGGTCCTTCTCTATTCCTCCTGGCTGGTGGTTCTAACCTTCTTCTACCCATATATTCACTATCACATGAGCTGTCCAAATGATAATTTCAATCCATCTTCGTCATCAATAAAGTGAACACAAACATCTCTGCTCCTGTCTGTTCCTCGGAGCGGCTGTCACTAAACTATACAACAACACTGGTCTTTTCCATGTTTTTTATGCTTGTACCTGCAGACGGTTTTATAAGTGGAACTATGACGGGGGCGCTCTTGTGCTCTTTGGGTGTGGTGAGCGTTGAACTTGAGGAGGAGGAGGGTGAAGAAGATGGGACACTGCTGGAGGAGTCTCTCTCTACACTCTTCATGGCCAGCACTGACTGAGGGTCCTTGGGTTTTGGCAACGAGTTTTCTGAAAAACACACAAACGTAATGGCAACGATAATAAGTGGAATATTTACATAGAATAAATAGCAGACTGTGAAACTAGGTGACCGTATGAGGTCATTTTACTGGGACATGGTCATGTTTTGAAGCGTCTTGTCGAAATAAATATACTACTAAGAAGAAGCTATACAAAGTTAATACAAAAATAATAGGCCTTTTGAAAGGGCAAACAGAGCACCACTGAAAGGAAGCACACATTATTGGCTAAAATCATGTAAAAGATTTGCCAATGCAATCTGAATGCACTGAATTTTTGATGCCAACCAAAAGCCAGAAAATGACACATAATGAACTTTATCTTCAAACAATACATACAAAAACTGTTAAATGCACCTGCAGGCACAGCATGCCCCAGCAGGGTCTACCATAAACAGCTATTCATTCATATAATCTACTCTTAAAAGATATGAAGTGGAAAGCTGCAATCTTGAATTTGGCCACTAGATGCCACCAAAAACAACACCTATAGTAATTGTATTATATCTTTAACCTATAGGTAATTGTTTTGCATGTAAACTTAGCCATGGCTGAAGCAGGGACACCGTATGCAGCCATACGATCTTGTCCTGTTTTTACAAAAACAAAAGCCGCCTGTTTTTGACTGAAATGTGAGAAATCTACAGTCGACCGTCTCAAATTTGTGGACTGACTCGATGTCTGCAAAACCCCAAACCTGCCAAACCTGTCCAATGTAGTGTCTATATTCAATAATGACGTAATCAAATCATAATAATAGAGGTAAATCAAGACTAAATCAGGACTGAACTAGGACTTAAGTGTATACTATGACTAAACTGGACAAAACCAAATCTACATTAGGTCTAAACCAGGTCTAAATAAGGACTAAAACAGAACTAAAGTCTAAACCAGGACTAAACCAGAAGGAAACAGGACTAAACCAGATCTAAATTAGGGTTAGGGTTGCAAAACATATCACAACATTATCATTATCACAAGATCAGCAGTTGCAATATTCCTAATATTCGTGCAATATGGCAAGAATCTGCAGTACATCGCAAAAATGTGTTTGCATTTTTGTCAATGCATTTTTCTATTGGAACTGTGAATAAAAATGTGTTGAATGTGATGAAAGTCTAGTATATTAGATTTATTTAGATTAGTTGGCTTTATAGTCCTAATTTAGAATTGGCATCAAAATATTGCAATAATATAGCTCTCACAATATTTAACTTATAATTATGTATGCATTTCCATAATCATGCAGCCTTTTCTGAACTGGGTCTAAACCAGGACTAAAACCGGTCTAAGCTAGAACTCAACCAGGACAGATCAGCTCTAATCCAGGACAAAGTTTGCAATAATATAAAATTAGGAGTGCATGGGTAGTATAGCCTCTGAGCAAGGAGGTTGTGGGTTTGATCCTTTGACCACCTCAGGAGGGAGTCTGCAGGTCCTCTCTGTGTCACTGCATGCTCACGCCTGTCTCCGAAAACACGCATGTGTTTATAAAATTGGTGACTCAAAGTTTCCCCTATAGTGGATGAATGTGAGAGTGAATTGTCTGTCTAACTGTCGAATGGTCCAGGATGTACCCCACCTCAGGCCCATAGTTGCCCTCACCTTTTAGCACAGACACGTGTTGCCTCCTCTCTCGATAGTTCCTGATCTCATTGGCCTCGGACTCTCGTAGCTCCACCTTGTCGTAGCCGTACCAGCCCAGCAGCTCGTTCATGGTGCTCTCTGCAAATGTCTGAAGCAAATCATTCACAAGATTAGCTTTGGATGTATGTAACGATAGAGGTTTGTGCTAATTGGAAAATTGTGAGCACACATTAAAAATAGTGGAGCCTTTTAGAATAAGCCATATTGTGTATGAAGAATTAGCATTAGCCACCAAATCTTAGCTAGGTGTGCTAGATAGACTGTGGCACTCAGAGCGACCATTTATGGCCTCCACAGTCACACACTGGTGGGGGAAAGCTGCCTCTGCTGCCACATCTGCACCGGGCAGACTGACGCCATACCGTGACTACTTCAACCATCACCAAACACTTGACAACAAAACCACTCATACATTGGAGGCCAGGTGAGTGAAGTGGACACAACAGCAACTAACCCTTGAGCCAATCCAGATTGTGGAGCTTTAAAAATATACTTTTAACACTTTTAAAACATCATAATAATAACAACCTTTCACATCTAAGGCTATAGTGTAAGTCATCCCCATTCGCCCTGTCCATGGGAAACTATGAGATGCAAGTAGATGTTAGTGGAACTTTTTATCCAGCGCTAAACATAATCAGACTTTCTTGAGCCTGAATCAATGCTAGCTTTTCTTTGCCTCTCATTCACAGACACAGAGGAGTACAGTATGGCACTTTTTCCATGATGTATCCGAGTTGTTTACCGGTTCTAAATCTGAGGCGGAAAGCTTGAAAACCCAACACCAGTGTGAAAACTGTGAATCAGCCTTTGTTTATCTGCTTTTATTGGACAAAAAGGGGGGCCAAAAGAAAACGCTAAGACCACAGACAAGATGAGTGGGTGTGGTTTTTGTAACCATCAGATTAGGTCCTGGTTTAGTTTGGATTTAATCCTGGTTTTGTTCCAAATGAACCTCTATGTCCTGGTTTAGTCCCACAAATGTGTATCCCTGGTAAAGTGTAGCTCAACTTTATGTCTGATTTATCCTTAGTTTAGTCCTAGTTTAGTGCTTCAAAATTTTAGTCGTGGTTTAGACCCGGTTTAGTCTTAGTTTAATCCTGGTTTAGACCTGAACTGGTTTTTGTCTAGGGCTGAAACAACTGATCGGATTAATCAATTATTATAATCGTCAAATACTTTAGCAATTGATAATCATTAACTGGAGCTTACAGACTCTAAAACATGCCATTTGCTGAGAGAAGGTTTTACAATCCACTCAGAGCAGTCATTAAGCCAAAACTGTAAAAAAAATAAAAAATCAAAAAAATACATACACACATTTTGCATTTAAGATGCAAAACCTTCTCTGTCTGTAAATATGGTCTATCCAGAAGTCTGCAGATGGCATAGTTTTAGCTTCACTAGGTTCAAATTCTGTAAAAAAAAAAAAAAAATGCACCTTTGGTTAATCGAAAATAAATTATATAATAATCGTTAGTTGCAGGCAGCCCTAGTTTAGTCCTGGTCAAGTCTATAACTGGGATAACCTTATTTTAGTTAACAACAACATTTTAGTCTTGGTTTAGGCCTGAATGATTTAGTCCTACAAATGTTAAGCCCTGGTAAAGTCTAGCTCACGTTCATATCTGGTTTAACACAGTATTTCAGGCCTGGTTTGGACCTGGTTTAGTCTTGGTTTGGTTCTAGTTCAGACCTTGTTTAGCCATGGTTAAATTATAGTTTCAAATTTCTCTGACACAGGTTTAGCCCAGGTTTATTTCGGATCATTTAGGACTTTCTACAGCTTTGTGTACAACTCTGGATGTGTGGTATTCATTTTACTTTTATTTTTTTACTTTATACATTTTCTCCTCTTTACCCACCGTTCTGTCTGTGTCTGTGTCTGAGCCTACGGACAGAGTGTTTTGGATGTAACTTGATCCTGAAGAGACTGTAATCAGAGCAGGACACTCTACACCGAGCTGAGGTCCCACGCTTCTCGGAAATGCCCCGTCTACAATGTCTACTCTCACTTTACTCTCTCACAGACTACCAGACTCATTTCACTATTAACAAATACTGTCTGCTCTAATATGTTATACATGAATCTGTTTTTACAGACTTTGAACTGTGAAGAACAACACTACACTACTTAATTTGAGATATGTCAGATCTCCTTATCCCATGATAAAGTTAACCTTTGGCTAACCTTTTACCAAAGTGGGGTTCAAAACTGTGCATACATCTGACCTAACCCACACTGACTATGTATAAATGAGGTTGCATGATTGGTGGATTTGGTGGGGGTTAAAGGGGCCCTATAGAAATGATAAGGCTGCCAAGCTTCCATCCTACAGAAGGAGCTTAGTTTAGGTAGGTTACACTTTTTTGTTTTGACCCATCCCTCAATGCCGCTGTGGCAAACTGTCGGGAGCAGTGGGAAGCCACAGTGCAGTGCCCGGGGACCCCATCAGCCAGGATCTTGGTCAGGATGTACATAGCTGGAGCTTAACCTAATGAGCATGTTTAAGGTTGATGAGGGAAACCGGAGAACCTGGAGGAAATCCACCCAGACCCAGAAACATGCAAACTCCACACAGAAAGTCCCTGGTGCCTGGTCCGGGAATCGAACCCGGGACCTTCTTCCTGTGATGCAACACCGTGCCTTACCACCACCACCAGTGTGTGACTGTGGAGTGAATAAATAATATAAAGCATCTAGAAAAGTGCTATATAAAAACTATTTTATTTATATGAATACTTTTATTATTGACAATTCAATTAATTTTCTAACTATGGGCTATGGGGGAGAACCAACAAAGGCAGGACATGCAGGGATTGTGTAATGCTGCTCATGGCCTGTCAGTCTGGGCTAACAAGACCAGGACCAAACTGGTATGTCACAGAAAGTCAGGTTACAGAATGTCAGGTTACAGAATGGCAGTGACCTTTTAACACTATACTACATAATGTGATATTTACAAATTTATGTATGTGTCCACATCGCTTAGGCTACCGCTAAAAAAATCTCAAACAGCTCTAAACACTGGCTGCCTGTTGGTTGTATGTAACCAGCCCATGCAGGCACCTCCGGCCCTGACACCTGAGCCGTGGCAGCATCTCATGTTACAGCAGTAGGGCCAGTCTGCTGTTGTAGTCTATACGCACTGCACATTCTTTCCCCTCAACTTCCCCGTACTCCGGTCCGACCTCTGCCTCCTCCGCGCCCGGCCTCCTCTCAAGAAACTGATCTGTCCCAGGGTTTGCTCACTTAGGGCCTGTGTGGACCGGCGTGGGCGCGGAGGTATCAAGTGTGGCTAAATACGCCTAACTATGATTAAAGTTAGGGATCGGGTGTCCGCCATGGGGCTGACGTGGTGTTGAAACAGATGTATAATACAGAGACAAACGGTTTAGTTCTGGTTTAGGCCCGGTTTAGTCCTGGTTTAGTCCTGGTTTAGTCCTGGTTTAGGCCTGGTTTAGGCCTGGTTTAGGCCTGGTTTAGTCCCATATTGTGAAGATAAAAACACCTAACCATATTTAAAGTTAGGAATCGGG
>JAVQKC010053286.1:0-13412 GCA_036025475.1 Philypnodon macrostomus | reverse complement strand
TATATATAGCTATATATATAGCTAGTGTGTATATATAGCTATATATATAGCTAGTGTGTATACATACACTAGTATAGCTGTATACATACACTAGTATAGCTAGTGTGTATACATACACGCACTAGCTATTGTATTATTAGTAATATTATCACATCAGCAGACATTACAAAATCATGCATTTAGTTTTTTCCATATTGTGTTTAGACTTAAAATATTTGATTGTACTGTATTTTTAAATTGTAATATTGTAAATATTCAATGACATTTGCTTCCTTTGTGTACCACTATCTGAGGACTTCATTTTGTTAACTTAATGCGTTGGTAAAGGAGCATGAGCACTGACGCTCTAATATTCATTCATTCATCAAAATCAACTTGTTTTCATCTGAGCTTTTGCTTTATTTTAAACATTCATAAGCAACCTCTAGGGGCCTTTCGCTTCCTGTGCACTGCTGACAAAAAGGAAGTCACCACACGGTTCCAGAGCCTCAGTCATCCGGCTGAGAGGATGATACTCCACATCAGCGATGCATCTTTTTGGCCTCTGTACTGCAGAGTCATTTGAGCCGGGGCCTCCATGTGCACCATTTCTTCTGCTCAGCTTTGCATCATCCTCTAACTGTGGTTATTTTCACACCTTGACTTCCTTCCTTCTTGCATATTTCAGTTTCTTTGTGACTTTTTAACCTGACATTGTCTTGTAATATACAATGTACCTAAAAACATCATAAAGATAAGTTTATATTTGTATATATATATATATATATATATATTAGTTTTAATGCCCGATTGTAATTTCAAGTATAGCTTATATGATAAAAATAAGCTAAGCTTAAAAACCTTGTGTAACTAATAAAGATGTTCTGTTAATGGTATATTATAACTATTCTTTTAATACACCACTTAGAGTGGGTTTCTTGAAGAAACAGAGAAGACCTTCACTACATGTGCAAAAATAGGTCTGCACATGTTTTAGTTTAAAGTGGTCACTGGTCATAAAACCGCTTTCATCCTTCCACTGAACCTTCTGTGTTACACAGCCTCATTAGAACTAGGGCTTCAGTATCACACTGATAAAATGGTGTATTAATCTAATAATATGAGAATTAACATTAAATAACTATTTAATTCCAGCAACAAGCGGTCACAAGCCAGAAAGAAATCCTTTTGCGGGTCCAGAGAAAGGGTCTTTTGAGAGAAAGGCCATCCTATGTCATATGTATAACCGGTCATGGAAAATGTCAAATAAATGTTTGCTATAACAGATCAATTGCGGCACCAACCCTAAAAGCAAAAGGCAAACTGAAAATAAATATTATAAATAACAAATAATTATTATTTCACAAATTGAAAAATGCAGCCTACATGATTAAACTAGCATCTTGATGTATAACAAATATGACTGTGGTACAACATCTACATTAATAGTAAAGGCCCCTTTCACCTCATGAACACAGAGCATGGTAATGAACTGTGCTGAGTAGCAGAGCTAACATCCTGTGGTCTTTTTACCGTACTTACGCTCTTCACATATACACATACAGCTGCATTGGCCGCATGTGGTCTGACTGGTATTTCTTTAGACTTTCCCTCAGCAGGTTCATTTCATTGGTCTGGTTTTCGTCAAATAAACAATCATAGAAAACGCTCGATGATAGAAAAATTGCAGACCGGAAAAGTATATAAGGCATTTCCTATTTCAGCGTTTCCTGCCATTTCACTGAACTAGAAAAGCAACATAAACTAATCTCTGGTAGGCAATTCAATAATTTGAGAAGTATGTCCTTTTACTAAGTATTAGGTAAATCAGTTAAATCCAGAATCAAACTGTAGTCTACTGTCACACAATCACCATCACTGTCACTATCACTTTTGTTCTTGTCAAAAAACGTGCATTAACTTCACAGTGCTTTTACTGACATTGGTGACAGTGGTGAACATACAATAGTTAGAGGAGTAATTCTACAAGATAAAAAACGTACTCACTCAATTTGCGCCCATAGAAGAATCAGCAGTATGTTCAGAAGGCAGTAGAAGAAACCCCTCAGTTCAGTCCTCATGAAACACAAAACGTGAAGAGCATCCACATACAGCTGGGGACACAAAAAGCAGAAGACCATCAGCATCTGCAATGTATAAAAAAACACTTCTTCAATTCAGGTTCCTCTAGCCTCCTATTGAATATCACGTATACAAAAGTCCCTGTTGAGCTCACATACAAACTTTATATGCAGCACACGCTTCCTTTTTTCAGTTCCTCAACAGAAGACCGGGGGTGGGGAGAGAGAACGGCCTTAGGCTTAAAACATTAGATCTGCAGAAAGGTGTCTGGCACAGTGCCTTCTAGTAGGGATTGGGAAAAGGGTTGTATATAGGATCAGGGGACATCCAAGGAGCTCAATAAAACTAAAGACCATATCACTTCATACACAACACTTAAATCTACAAAAGATATCACCCATGCATGAAGGAACTAATACTGGTTTGATGGTGCATGCAGACTTTGTTTTTGCATTAAAATGTACAGTCTGTAAGTTTCCTAAAATAAAAAATGTTTGAAAATATATCCGACTCAGCTCTATGATGTAAAGAAAGTATAATTATTCAATAAGTCATAATTATTTTTTAACTTGAGTCCCTCCCCTGGCCTCTACAGCAACATTAATTCAGACTTTATGAGACCCCCTGGCCTCTACAGACTACAGCCTACTTTACAGGGTCAATCTTTTTACTTGTACCTGTAAACTACACCTTTAAACTACACTGCTAATTTGTCTCCAGTCCATGCATGTTATTAGACAGTAGTACCTAATAAAGCGAATCTGTGACAGCTTCACAGAAATCATAATAGGTCATAAGTTTCAGAATTACTCATGTCATATTCAAACGTAACCTTCCCGCGCTGATGCTCACTTGTCTGTGTAACTAAATGCACCAATTAGCTGCTTAATTAACCAGCTTTTGAATGGGTCTATCTAAGAAAATGGCCAGTGAGCATGATACAGTATGTGAAATGTCACTGTAGAAAGTAGTGCTTGTGTTCAAACTGAAAGTGAATTGTTTCCAGGCCCCTGCTGCAGCACAGATCTCCTGATGCCTCAACAGAAAGTGTTAGCATAGCTCCATAGCAGCCACTTCCTGTACTAGCCGTACCACACTTCCTGCCTCTCAACACAGTCAGCAGCCAGCCCAGTCTTTTCCAGCTGTTTCTCTTTACCATGACCCGTCTGCAGTGAGGGGAACATTTGTCTGAACTGGTTCTCCAGTTAGCCAGAAAATAGGACAGTTTCCCATAATAACAGCCAGGAAAAAATACTTTTGCGTTTTGGGCCTTAGGAAGAAATGAAAACTCAGTACATTGACATAGCCAGCACACATTTTAACAGACTGTATACTCCAACAAGTAGATTAACAAACAAACAAACAAACAAACAAACAACAACAAAGACAAAACTAATGTTGGCGTCGGTCACTTCCTTCTATAAAGTTTGTTCTCAGAAATGTAAATAGTTTCCTTTATTGACTACCTCGACTCCACTGTTGTGGCCAAGATACAAACCACAGGCATTTATTTAACAATGTTAAAATCACCCATGAGAGGTCAGCTGTGGAAGAGCACTTCACTCTCACGAGTATGAGGCTGGTTCGGATGGCCACTGGTACAGCTGACATCACAGATATATGATGACATGTTCAGGAAGGTCTGTAATGGAGCAATGATTCTGTTTTTGGTGGCTCTTGAACACTGGATGATGGAAGTGTTGTTAATAACGCTGTAACATTGCCAGATAGAGCCTAAAGCAACTCCAGTTACAAAGACAGATGTGTAAATGTACACATTTGTAGTTGATTTGAAGTTATTTTAGCTTCTGGATCAAAGCATAGAGCATATGAGCCCATAAATCAAAACCTAGAAGAACGTGCCTTTTCTAGTAAAAAAAAAACATCATTGTTGCCTGGACAGTTTAACTCATTTGAACTCATATCATTTTGAACATGTAACTCTCATAGGTTCTCTTTTTGTGCTAGACATTCATTTACGGATATGATATCAGAGACAGCATCCCAAACATTGCTCAATTACAGAGAACTTAATTCAATAAGTTATGGACAAATGCATAAATGACATGTTGTGTAGTCACACGTCTGAAGAAGTATAATCGTTTTTGTTTTTTTGTCAAAGGAACATAAAAAGCACATGGATGTGGCATAATCACATGTACATTAGTGTAACCTGCCTTTAGGCTCGTCATCCTCTTTACACCATCACCAGTACGTATGACTCACAACACATCTCTGAAGTTGTGAAATGTTAGAGCTGACCAAACGACTGGGCCTATAGCCATTTTAAATGATTGTTTATGAACAGCTCCTGCATGTTTCTGTCATTCTACCGGTTAGTCCTACAAGCTGGCTCTCGTATGTATGTTTCTATTAATATATTATCCACCATTTCCTCTTGGGCAAGGTCACGTAGGGAAACCAAGAGAAAAACAGCCAACCCCATTCACGGGCCCTATAGATGTGAAACTGAGTTACCAGAATCTGATGGTTTTTAGCACAAAACTGTCCTGTTTTGACAAAACTTGACAAAACGACACACTATAACAACTCACATGAGCTTTCCTGATATCTGAACGCAGAACAGGAAGTCACCAGACACCCTTTAAAGGACTATCAGGCCTAATTTAAATGAACAGACCAGAATGCAAGTCAATGTGTCTCTTTCTTCTTCACTATTACTTGGTTTGTTCCACTGCTCCTCTGAGGCACTGAGGAATGCCAAGAACTCAAAACTGCAATGAACCAAAACCTGTTTAGTGAAAATAATGTATGCAAGGATGTATCCAGAGGCATCATTGCCACACACTTTTTATCAGTCTTGTGACCAAAAACAACATAATGTTTAAAGATCTGACATGACCGCAAAGAGGCTGCTACAAGGAAATGACTAAACACTTTGTGGACACTGATGACAAGAGCCAAAATGACCCATACATCACAATGCAGTGCAATTATGTCACCACTGTCTGTCTTTTTAGTATGTTAGTGTTCGTATGTTTAGTAGTTATTTTTGGTGCATTGTAAGACCAACATTTTAACCACAAGGATACATATTCTCAACAGCTGTGTTCTGCAAGCAAAACCGGAATCTTCAAAGTTTGCAATTCGCTCCATCTCAAATGAAAACACTTTAACTTCTCTAAGGAATCAATCATATCTCAGAAAGATCAACTCGGCTGTTTACAGAGCGACCTAAACCCTTCACAGTTTGTGTGTCGTCTTCCTTCACAGGCCAAACGGTTTTCTGTCAAACAGGTTGTGAAAAGATAAGTGTTTGAATTCCTGTGCAGACTATTTAGTGCATGTTGTCCAGATGTGCTGACTGAGAGAGGAGGGCCATGTTCTCTGAAATGTTTAGTGTCCTCCCAAGGGTCCTGCACACTTTGAAGTCAAAAAACAAGCCCTAAATGAGAACACATGAGAATAGCTTTTTATGTTTTCTCCACTACTGTCCAAAACCCAGATGATAGCCTATTTATAGTAATGTTTAAAAACAAAAATAGGCTACATAGAATAAAAGCCAATGCCACAAATCGACCATGATTTCTGGCTTGAAGAATGTACAAGCCCTGGCCGTTGCTACATCTCTGTAGGCTGCAGCACGTTTGGACCCAAATAAAGTGCCTTAGTGCCAGGCCCTTCCCGCTACAGCCATCCACGGTGTCTTACGCAATTGACAACTTCTTCTGGGATGTAGCCATTCTTCCAGCGTCCTCCTCACACAGGCCGTAGTGCGCAAACAACAAACCAAGAACTTGACTGTTTGAAAAGTCCAAATCTTACCTCATTTGAGCACGAAAACTCCGATTGTGGCTAATGATCTTGAGTCGATCGCGAGGAGGATACTGTGGTTGGCGTGGAGGACCTCTGCGCAGCCAATCGTTAAGCCAGTCCGCAGAGTGCAGAGCAGTGGCAGGGGGCGGGTCTAAGCAGGACTCACCCCGGGCTGAGCGTCACGTCCACGGGGGTGTGCCAAG
Source organism: Philypnodon macrostomus (assembly GCA_036025475.1). NCBI lineage: Eukaryota > Metazoa > Chordata > Actinopteri > Gobiiformes > Eleotridae > Philypnodon > Philypnodon macrostomus. The sequence continues at coordinate 7,371 of JAVQKC010053286.1, read as the reverse complement.
ACTGTCCCGTGCCAATCACTCAGTTAACTAGAAACCGGCTAAAATGTTCATGCAAATCGTATAATGAATGGTTGAAATAGTAATTTAATAAAAGTATCAATTTACAAGCCACTCCTTTTGACAACCAGTACTTAGACCCCAGCTGTTAACACAATGGGGCTATAATCAAGGACAGTGTAATATATCTTTAAGTCATTTGACACTACACTTTTTTATCGTGTTTATGTTGATCAAAGTGCGTCCTGCTGTTGATGTAACGCGCAATCCAGTGCCGTGGCCTTGGCTCAAAGCAGCTGAGGCTGTCTTATCCGGGTATTAGCAGTGAGGCAATGTTTCCAGATGTTGAAAAGGCATAAACAGCAACCACTCATAATTTCCGTAAAACAAACGTTCACCAAGAAAGGAGATTATATTTACTTATAATCAGACTCATTTACATACTAATTCTACATTAACAGTGAAATATTTCTGGGATTTGTAACAATTTAATTTGATAGGTAATTTGTCTGGGCATTGGTCTTTCATGGAGTCTCCAGTTCCATTCACTTACACGAGCACACTGCTGGATTAATAAAATAAAAATAATAATCTCTCAGTGAGTCATATTTTATTAAAATATATTCAGTGCATTGTGTATGAAAATTCACTACCAGATAGCAGAGGTGCGAAACAAATCCATAACTGTGAGCGGTTTTATCTATATTTACATAACTGTGCACTTAATTTAGTTAAAAAGAGAAGTATTTTCACACATAAATGAAACTCTGTAAGGCTGGCATCTTCTCTCAGTGAACACTCATCTTAACAGCATTTTGTAAGAAGAAAGAAGAGCCACTCCTGCTCATATTAAACCCACATTAATGATGGATGCAGAGTGCCTCCTTCAAAAGCAACTCTTAAAGGGCCATACTACATAACAATATGATCCCTTTAATGCAAACTGGTCAAATGGTTCTAGCGGACAGGCACTGGTTGACCACTTCCAGAAGTGATGAGTTCTCCAATGCGGCTGCCACCCTTTCTTTGTCTGCAAGTTGTTTGTTCACTGCACACAACAATAACACAAATGTTATGAAAATCATCAGTAGAAGAATTTAACGCATATATTACCTGCTTCTTCTGAGGCGTGGGTTCCAGGTGTAATGAGGACATCAATCTAGAACAGGCAGAAATGTACACTTTGAACAGTGAGGGATGATTATTCACCATTATGTTAAGCACTAAAGCACACTCACTTTAAACCGGTCTGGAAGGGAGCGCAGCAGCTTGACCTTGATGGACAGTCCAATGAGTGTTGCCATACTACAGTGAGGTATTGTGGGAGTGAACTCAATACCCACAGTACTAGCGGTATCATCCACCTGAGAGAGTGAAGATGCAGAACTCAACAACAGTGTGGGGCTTTACTGTGGGGTTAAACTGGTTTGGTAATTACTTTTACTCGAACTTGCTCCACGACATTGAGCTCCTCCAGAGACAGTGGGTGTTCAGGATCATTGATGGCTCTGATCAAATGTAACTTTTGTTAAAGAAATAACTCGAGTGTTGTGCCCACAGCAAATAGAATTGAATAGAAACACTGTAATGACAAGTATTTAGCTGGTATGTCACCACTAATAAGAGCTAACTGTTCAGATTATAAGTGAATACGCAGTGACAGGCGATAGTGTCCAGAGTTAAAGGATATCAAATATTTCTCTGTCGTCTATCGGGTCGTGCACATCTTCGTCCTCTTCAGACGCCGTCAGCAGCCGCTCTCCAGATCGCTGAAAAATGACAGGGTTTGCGTTTTCTAACCGATTTGTCCCTGCCATGATCTGCTGCCTTTATTCCCTAAAAAGTGATGCACACATCTGCAGCGCAGCGCTTTCACAACAACAACACTTCCGGGAAATACTACTTCATCTAACCATTTAGCGCTCCATATGTGACAATGCGTGTATTTACTGCCCCCTGCGGGTAAGAGGTCAAACACACAAGTTGATTTTATTGACGTTTTACCTTCAAACTTTTATTAACAAAATACTGTAACCTACTGTAAGCTACGTTTCTGAACGTAAAGGCAATTACCAAAGCTAAATAATAAACTACTAACTACATACTGAGCTGCTTGTGCCTTTTGGTTTTAATAGTTTCTGTTGCTTGTTCTTGACTCATACAGCAGATGGCAGAAGCAGTACATTTCACACTTTGCCAAAACAACTACACATACTTCAGTATTAGGCAGATGCCCATTAGATTATTGTCAGTTAGTGGGGTGCCTCAGCTTACAACATAGTGCAAGTGAGGACACACATATACATGATTATATATGCAAAGCATTTAATTTAATTGTGGTTAAATTTGAATATACTGTCCCACAGAGAGATTGAGTATGTGCTCACAACCGTACAGAGGAAAGGCCTTCATTCAACATTTATTGAATTAAATATAAAACAAGGTCATAGATACAGTTAGCCCTGAAATACAAACTGAAGTTTTCTAGACTTTTGAGACACACTATGAGATAATGGTTAAAATGAAAGATTCATGCTTTGCAGACATATTGCATATACAGCGGTGTAGATATAGATTATATGCCTATATCAGGAATATGTCAGGAAAAGATCAGATAAAGCACAAATCCAGATCCAGCAAAAATGTGTTTGAGACACTTCATAAAACAAAGAGCAAATTAACAACATATTAATAGTATTTAGTTAGTATTTTTTATGAATATTTTGCATCATATTTGGTTCACATACAGGCAGAGAGACAAAGAGACAATGTTCAGTAAGCGACACTTCTGTGGGTGAAAATATCTTATTGATGCCAGAGGTCAGAGATTAGTTTTGAGTTATTGAAAGGCAGCATTAGCTCAGACTACCACTTAGCTAATATTTTTATTCTTTTCTGATGTGGTCAAACAACGAGTACTCTGTATATGGCTGTGTGTATACTGTATGTCTGGTCATGATATTGAATTTGTATAATGTGATTTGCACTGATGATTTCAAATAATACAAAAAACTAGTAAAAAAAAGGACTACTCACTACATGAGCAGTTCTGCAGAATACCACACTTCTGTAGGTGACACTTACGAGGCATAAAGCAACTGGAAATATATCTACTTTCTAAGATATGATTATGATACATGACTTCAGCTATCATTGAAGCAGAAAGAGATAACAAGCTCTCTTTCTGTGTGGAGAGAAGAAAAACAATATTGGCCCTCCAAATTCCCTGCACAGTTTTGAAAAGTTCAGTTTGATCAGAACAGTTTATACATTCATTCTGAGAGCTTTACCCGACTCATGCTTGGCCAGAGCAGAAAAGACTGTAGGAGTCTTTCACATATTGAGGAGATCCTTTGACTTCCTCATGTGGTCCTAATCTCCTCTGTTGTCTATTATTGACTGATCAACATTAAAGCATGGTCATGTCGGCTCTTGGACGATCGAAGCCTTTTTCATGATTTTCAGTCCTTTCTTCAAATCTTGCTTTTGCCTTTGCCATGGATAAACTTTAGATTTTCCCCGCAGGATGTTATGGTTGCTTTTTTTACTTTATTGTACAACCTGGAGCCACTGGGACTCAGAGGTATTATGCTCTAAAGCTATAGCCATAGAGCCTTTGAACAGTCACCTACTGTCAGATCATTCTGTGCACCGAGGGGCATTTCGGAGAGAGACAGCTTTCTGATAAGACGCACTGTTTGTATTGAAAGCATCTGTCCAAAACCTTTCTGAATGAAAAAAAATGTTATTAAATAAGACAAACCTGAGGCATTTTGGTTTCGATGAGGATTTCATGTGGCCAAGGATGAAGCTTATACATCCCAGTTGGAACATTATACTTTTCATTTGATGAGACAAGCCATGATTACTATCTGCTACACCACTTTAATTTTCAACATATAGATTCTGTACGTCTGCTGCTTAAGAGCATCCCTTCAGAGATGATCTTTGTTAGACCTTGATAGGAGAAAGGGCTGTTCTTTGCACTACCATTGTCTTTTAACTTTTTTCTGGAATTTTCACTTCTGCGGAAGGCTTGATGGCCAGATTTATTGTGTTGCCTTTGAAGAACTGGTAAGAAAATATATTTATGCTGCTGGTGTGTGGAGTACCCAATTACTCAGAGGCAGTTTGACAGACAAATGGTATTGTTTTACTCTGACTCATTGACTTTAGGTAAAAAATTAAGATGAATTTATAGTGTTGCAGTATATACAAAGTCATACACACAAAGACAACACAAAGTTACCCGGGGAGAGGACTTGATATCTCTAGATAAAAGCTTCAAGTTCAATTAATTATGTTATCAGTATGTGGTGATAAATCCTTATTTTGATAATGACTTGAAATTTATCATACTTTGCCACTCACTACTTGTTAATGAGTTGTACTTTTGGATCAATGAAAACAGTGATACGATTGCTATCTCCCTCACTGAGCTGAAAAATCACATCCATTAAAATGCTATTGATGATTCAGAGAGCTGCCACCTTTGGCGCTGTTCACACTGGCCTTAGACCTTCATCTTAGCAGTAGAGGTGATGCATTTTATATACACATTGTTATTCTAGTTTTTTGTACATGTTGCAATGGACTATGTCGGGCTACTGCTTAAGATGTAGGTCTTGTTGTGTGCTTGTTTGTCTGATAACATGAAGATCTAATAAATGTACAATGACCACCTGAAACCTGGCCGGGGCACTGCCTGTTTAAAAGTGGTGAATCACACTTCAAAACCAACACAGCTAGCATGTTAAATACAGACCATATACATTATGTATTGGTGTCTTGTGGGTTTCTATTGTGTGCCATGCATATGATTGTATTTCTTCCCTTCTAGGTTGAATCGTTAGAAATAATACTTTATGTACATACTAAGAATGTCTTTAGTAGTTTGTAAAGTTGTATCATGCCCTCAGCTCCAAACAAAGACCACTATTGTTACTATTTCCTCCAAGTACTACTGATAAGGAGAAGAAACAAAAATAAATCAAAATCTGGGATATCACCCACTTCCAGGAATGTTAAAAAAATGTGTGTTGCGAGATAGGACCAAAAATAGGGATATCTACAAGGGGTCATTACATTTACCCCTGAACTTAAAGATTTAATTTTCAAGTCTATGTCTGGGCACTGTTGCAACAGCAAACTAGGTTCAGTGTCTCGGTGGAGCTCTGTGCATCTTGTTTGTGAAATTATTTTGTGTTTGCCATTTTCTAAGAACAGAAACACAATTTCACCTATATATGAAGATATGGCCTAAATGACTCAATATTGTATAGGTGACACGGTGCACATGTTAAACCAAACAGAGGCACTTCATCTGCCTTCTGATTCTGGAGACATTTTAGAGTCTGGATGAAACGGAATAATATATCGATTTTTTGCAAAGCTTCACAAAAGAGCGTGCATAAGGTAACTCTGCAGAAATAGGGCACCACCTGCTGAAAGCTATTAACATGAACACACAGAGACCACAGCACTGCAGTACGATTCATTATCAAGAGTTGAACTTTACCAGTCACAGTCAGCCTAATTATATACTGTTTCATACTTTAGTTCAAGGGTAAATTCTCCTGTATATACATTTATTTATGCCCTGTGTAGCATTTATGCAGTATCTCGCAATAGTAACAAATCAACCAAATCTAAAGGAGAAAAAAAGCATACTTCACTGACACATTATGACTGGAGTTAGAATATCTGGCTCACAATCAGAGGTGGGTAGTACTCAGTTACATTTACTCAGTTACATTTACTCAGTTACATTTACTTAAGTAACTTTTTTAATAATTTGTACTCCATAGAGTAGCTTTAATGCACAATACGTTTACTTGAGTAATAATATTTCAGAACAATAAATAAGTAACTGTACTCTGAAATCTAGAAAGAGTAAGAGTACTTTTACCACCTCTGTGTGTCATGTAAGAACAGCTTTATGAGAAAAATGTAATAATGTGGAAATGTTATTCCTTGTGTCTTAATTTATTGCAAATATTATTTATTAAAAAAATCTGTTTATTATCTTTTTGATTTTTTTGCCAGATTACTCACAAAATGAAACAGATAATCTGACATTACGCTCAAACGGTTACTCAGGACTTGAGTAGTTTTTTCACCAGTACTTTTCTACTCTTACTCTAGTAATTATGTGAATGAGTACTTTTACTTTTACTTGAGTAACATTCTTTTGAAGTAACGGTACTCTTACTTGAGTAGAATTAATGGTTACTCTACCCACCTCTGCTCACAATGATACAGAATAATGCTACAATATTGTTTTTGTGCAATTACTAATGGCAACTAATGGTGTTTTCATTGAATATTACTGATAAAACAAACAAATTGTGATTCATTTTTAGGTAGAGTGCTTTCACTTGAGCACATTTTAAGTACTCTGTTGTGTCTATGTTTTTTGTAGCAAGCGCACTGTGAACTCGTGGCTCCATTAGTAGTGGTCAGTGAATGCCAGTTCGCACTCGCCTTGTCCAGTTTCACGCTGTCATTATAGCAGACTGGCTCTCCTCTGACCTTTTACTGTAATTATGTTCTGTCAGAGCAGCCTGTCTGAAGGTTTCATGCTAATTCACAGCAGTATGTAAGGTGCGGAAAGACCAATAGTAATGTCCAGCACTGGAATAATATCTAAATGAAGAGTGTCCAAATATGCTGACTCATGACTGCAACATACAACAATGTATTTTTTCTGTCCTTGTTTTCTCGGACAATAGAAACTTCCAGCCGAGAAGTGACCCATTTAGCCGTTAAAATGAGACATTCTTAGGACAGTGTTGTGTGTTTTGGCGATAGTGATGTTGTGGTGATGTAAGAGGTGAAACTGAAATAGGTGACCTGATGAGTTGCAGAGGAGAAACTGAACTGGGAGTTTTAGTGGAAAAGGGAATAGGCAAAAAGGTAATAAAAGATTTCACAGGGACCAACTCTAAAAGGGAGAAACTTTAGAAAATATTAAACATGAATCATAAATGCTACAGACCAATGTGAACTTTTAGACAGATATTTAAAAAAATATATATGGAAACGTTTGACAAACAAAAGGTTACACTAAAAATATATAACCCACATTTTTATTTTAAATGTTCAAGTAAGACGACCATTTATTCACACATAGACAGAAGGTGTGTTTCACAGCTTGAATAGAAAGTGTTTGCAAAAAGCAGGTACCGTATTTTCCGCACTATAGGGCACACTGGATTATAAGGCGCACTGTCAATGAATGGTCTATTTTCGAAAGTTTTTCATATATAAGGCGCACCGGACCATAAGGCGCATTAAGCAAAACAAAACAGTCAGACAAGTCAGTCAGTCAAACTTTATTAAACGCGTTCACAATAACTCTCAACATTGTTCAAA